>JBBPBX010021209.1:0-17481 GCA_038048925.1 Garcialebias charrua
AAGGTAGAGACACATTTATTTTATACAGCTTGCACCAGATGACACCATCCTGCTGCACAGAGCAGCTGCCTAGTTTTGATATTTAGGTTTTATTGAGGTTTGAAATAGTTGTTGGAGATTTGTAAATCTGCACCTTTGTAAGTCACTTTTTGTAAATAGTTAGTGTAAATGAGGGAGTTTTATATTGTTCAGTTCATTGTTTATTCGTTTCTTTAAAAAATATGGTGTGCTTTTCAAATATTGCGTCCTTTTACTTTGATAAAATACTTTAATTAAATAAAACTAGCAACACATTACGTTCTGTTTTATTTACTTTAAAGAAGTGAGGAGTAGGGAGATGAAAAATTTTGTTTTTTGATACTGAGACTGGACGAGTAGCTCTCGGCAAACTGCCGACTTCAAAAGTAACTCTTGGTTCAAAAAAGGTTGGGCACCCCTGATTTAGGCACTCCTGCAATCGTCACACTTTTTCCTGTTAAAAACTGACTCCGGCCCCCCACCAGAGAAGGGAAAAGTTATGTGGCCCTCACAGGAAAAAGTTTGGGGACCACTGATCTAAATTATAGATAAGTCAAAAAACTGACATATTTATCAATATTATTACAATTGGTGGCCCGTAAGTGTTTATTTATCTATATTATTACAATTGGTGGTCCTAGTACCGGTCTTCTGAAAGATTAAATTGATGTTTCTGTGCTCATAACGTGTTGGCATATAGTTCGTATCCTTGTTTTGGACTTATAAAATAGTTCTGGCTGGTGAGTGTCCAAGAGTTGCTAATCGCTGCATTGTCCGGCTCATTTCACGTTAGGATTATTTTTTCTTTCACTTTTAAACGTATGTTTGAAGTGCTGGTGTTGGAATTTTGTCTGTGTTTGTGAGACGTTTCATACCGTGTTGCATGCATTTTTTCATTTTGTGACCGCCGTGTCACCCTTCCGCCATCTCTTCTTCTTCTTACATCTGCGGTGTACTGTTAAACTGCTGTTTCACACATTTTTATGCTGCTCCATTGTACCTTCGTCTGTTACAACAAGTGTTTGTTGAGGTTCGGGTGATCCCACTCAGCTTTGGACCGGGATCCGGTTCCGATTGACGTAAAGTCCGTTGTTGTCAACAGTTAGCGTACTACCTTCTTTGGAAGGCGTGGGGGCTAGCCTGAATGTGATTGGGCTCGTTAACAAAATTTTCTGTGGTGTATTATACGTTTCTTTTGTGAAGGAATGTCCAGAACTTTGGGTAGAGCTAACATTAGCATTACCGAAGCTTAGGCTGCAGAAGCGCTGTGATTGGTCCATTGTGTGTCGTGTTCAAAAAAGTTGGTTCTGTAGTCTGCTGGTTGTCAGATGTTCATTTTTGCACACATTTCTGACAGTTTATCTGTGTTGTTCGTTTCTATGCACGTGATATCGTCGAAGACTGGCTTAACCGCGGTGTTTTGCGATATTCATAAGTGTTTTAGGACATTGAAAAGTCCGTTCAACGCTAAAGTTCGACCGACCTCGAGGTCCGTGAACGTAACGCTCGAACGGCACGTCCACACGTGAGTGACGTACAGAGACGTAAGGTTTAGAAGACTCCATTACCCATGAACACTTGGGTTTAGAACTACATGTTCTGTCTTCACTGTGATTGGTCGATTACGCTGTAAGTGGTGACGCTTGCGGGGTGGGGAAGGCCCACTCCTCGTCAGCTTTCACCAGTAAACCAGCCCTTACAAGTTTCATGCTTGTTTGTCCGTTACTATCTTTGAAAGACTGTTTCATCACGGTGTTTTGAGATTTTAATGGGTGGATTAACACAGTTGGTGTAAGACTACCGATCGCCATGTGACCAGGTCATGTGACACCGGAAGCTGCAACTGGTTTATGGGGACCAACCGTTTTCTTTTAAACAAAGTTTAAAGTTTCACAGTCCGAACGATGTTACTCACATCGCCTTGTCTATTATAAGACCGGGGTTCTAGAGTTTTGTCACGTAAAGGCTTTAGATCTTTCTGATTGATGCTTTTGATCCGTTTGTGGACGTCTGTGGTCGCTAAAAGCTGTGGCTGCGCTCACGGGTGACAACAGCGCCTCTATCCACAATATTCCTACGCCCCATGATGCCTTGCGCGAATTATGGGAACGACTTCCGCCTGAAGTGAGAGCAGCAGTTAAAGCCCAGTCTACTGGCTGTATTTATCACGTTTGTTTTTTTTTTTGTTTATTTCTAATTAATTGCAATGGTTACTTCGTGTTGGGTCAGTGGGTGTTCCTGTCGGGTAGACGTTTGTTCAAAGTGCAGTTTTCACTTCATCCCAAAAATAAGTAAACGTGAAGGATTTATCTCCATCGGAGGAGCTGACAGCTGCACCTCCTCTGCCTGATCTGCTCCCGAAGACGTCGTGTTCAGATCACGTTTTCTCCGGTAAACAAAATATTCTACATAAATCATTTTGTGAAACAATTTCAGAACAATGTGAGAGTATAATTTTCTCTGTGTTGGAGCTGTTGTTGTTTTTTCTTCATGATTTAGCATTGTCTACTAGCTGTGGTTAGCTTAGCATGTAGCGTTAGCATCTGTTAAAGTATTTACTAAACAAATCTGTGGATAAATAATATAACTACATGTGTGTGTAATACATTTGCAGTACATACATATGCTGTGTGTATGTGTATACTGTATGCACACTATATATACAGTATATACATACATACTGCACATACATACTGTACTGTAGTACTGTTTTGATTGTAGGTCCCTGTTACTCTCATGTGAATAAAGCAGTGGGATGCTGTTTGTACAGAAAATATTCCATAACACAAGCTCATCTTTTGGTTATTACTACATTTGTTCTATTGAAATATTTATATTTTCAGGAAGGCCTGCACACAAGTCACAGACTGGTCTCCCACGCTGAAGTTGACAGACACACTTACTCTGAGACGCAGGAGCAGAAGAACAAGTAATGACACAAGCACCTGGCACAATAATTCAAAAATATTAAAGTAAATCTAAGATAAAATTACTGAAATCAATATAAAATTGAACATTACAGTATATCTTTGTGAATGAGTAAAAAATGTAGGAGCAACTGTATTTATTCTTTCTACTTTGAGTAGCAAACTTGGTCTTATTTTAGACTTTGTGATGCAAACATGACAGTTTTATTCTTTTTTTAAGGTACAGACGAGTGAAGGGCCAAGTTCCATCGTCTTGGATTCCGGAGGGGTTTGCTGCTTGCGCCAGTCGTCCAGTGGTCGTCCAGTGGTCGTCCAGTGGTCGTCCAGTGGTCCCACATGATTAGGAATCTGTTCCAGTTTGTTTAAAATCAGAAACTGCCCATCATTTCTTGTTGAAGAGTGTATTTGACCTGGTATTTATTCTGGTATTTATTCTGCAGCCAATCATTTTCATTAAAAGACATGGGCAGCACGGTGGCACAACTGGTAGAGCTGCTGCCTCTCAGCGAGCAGGTCCCCGGTTCAAATCCCGGTCCGGGGGCCTTTCTGGGTGGAGTTTGCATGTTCTCTCCGTGCATGCGTGGGTTTTCTCCGGGTGCTCCGGTTTCCTCCCACAGTCCAAAAACATGCATGTTAGGCTGATTGGTAACTCTAAATTGACCCTGGGTGTGAGTGAAACAGGTCCCTCTTGTAAATGAGTCCCCGTGGCTCAACGAGGTTAGCCTGTATAAATAAAGGTTGAATGAAAAAAATCACCCACAGTTCTCATATTGTATTCAGTTTCAAATGTTTTTAGTTTATTCATTCATTCATTCATTCAACCTTTATTTATACAGGCTTGCCTCGTTGAGCCACGGGGACTCATTTACAAGAGGGACCTGTCTCACTCACACCCAGAGTCAATTTAGAGTTACCAATCAGCCTAAAATTTATAATTATAGCTTTTATTCTTATCAATCTCCTCCTGGAGGAGGAACCACAGCAACATGCATGTTTTTAAGTTTTGTACTTGTCAATAAAAAACTAAACTGGTAAGTTGCCAAAAAAACAATCACATCTAGTGTTTTTATTTGCAGTAGAACTTCTCATTAGACATTAAACAACGTATCTTATTGAAATAAAGAAGGTGAAACACAGCAACACCAAATGCACTTCAAACGCAGATTTATTTATAGAAATTATATTTTCACTCATTTGTTGCTGTGGTACATAACTGCACACAAACTTCTGGACCAACTGGAGCGTCATCCATCTCCTGGACCAACTGGAGCTTCATCCATCCCTGGACCAACTGGAGTGTCATCCATCCCTGGACCAACTGGAGCTTCATCCATCCATCCCTGGACCAACTGGAGCTTCATCCATCCATCCCTGGACCAACTGGAGCATCATCCATCCATCCCTGGAACTCACCTTATGCAGAAATATAACAGAAAGGAGGAAAAGAAAAGTACAGTATACAAACATTAGGGTTCATTTATGAACACACACAAACACACCTAGATTATATATAAAAGAAACCCACGCACACACACACACACACCTATATTATATATATATATAAATAAACACAACAGACACCTATATTATATATACAGTATAAATAAATATACACAGACAGCATACATACAGTATATAGGTGCGTGTGTTTATTTGCCAGTTATGCACGAAAATAGTATCATTTAATCACTGACTACATAAAATCATTAAACTAAAAGCTGTCTCTTAAATCATACCTGGTGTTCTCGTTCCTCTGGAGGATACAGAGTCTTTTTTCAGGTGGTTTCTCGTAGCCCAGCCACAAAGAAGGATGCAGGTTTTTGTTTTCGGAGCATGTTCAACACACACTAGTTGCAGCCACAAATTCAGCTTCGTCTGATTATTCTTACAGCCACGAACAGCGCAACAGGTACCAGAGCTCCACAAGACATCTTCGTGACAATATTTAGCTCAAAATAACAGAAAACAGAACTTTAACAGAACTTCTACGATGCGCACAGATAAACAAGTAAACAACGAGGAGCCAATGCAGAAATTCTACTTCCGGGGTCAAAACGGAAGTAAGTCCCATAATCGCAAATACAGTGCCACCTTCAGGAATATTGTGGATAGCGGTCAGAAAGAGAAATCGCAGTCGCTGTGATAAACTCATATCCAACGCTGTACCCCCACCTGCTGGTTGCTGGTTGCATCAAAGGATATGCTTTTGATGCAATTCAGGCCCTGTACACACGTAGCCTGGTGTTTGAAAAACGAATATTTGCGCAAAAAAAATATCTCTGTCCATACATGTTCGAATATTTAAAATGTTTGTCTACATGTCCCGTTTTTTTCACCACAGAACGTTGTAAAGTTGTAAAGAATATGCTGAACCCATAGGTGGCAGTGTAGTGTTGTCACAACCCTTCAACCCATGCAGCCACACTTCCTGTTACTGTATTTTTTCTTTTTTTTTCTTTCGTTTGTGTGGACAGACCGTGAGTTTGAATTACTATTAAATACCGTGTTGGAGTACAAAGTTAATAAAACGCAGGAAAATGTTGACTAGGAATCATGTCAGAGCAGGTATGTTGACTTTTTAATGCTTTTTTTAGAGCATTATGTGACGTGAGCGCCGCTACATCTGGTCCGGCAGACCCGGTTTTGCCGGTCCAGCTGGAGCAGAAAGCTCCGTTCTGAAAGTCCACACGCAGACTCGAAAACGGAGAGTTATCAAATCTTCACTTTGGACGGAGTTTAGTTATTATTCGTTTATAGTTACATCAACCGGCGTTCACGTGTGGATGAAAGGCTAAACCGCATGCTAAACTGTTCGGTTTTACTGATAAACGGCTACGTGTGTACAGGGCCTCAGTCTACAGGTCCACTCTCCTGTTTTTTTAAATTGATTACAATTGACGTGTAGACACACAACATCCTTTCATTTGATTTTCACATAAAATCAAATATTGATAGCAGAACAGTTTCACAGAATTAATGCAGACATGTCTGCATTTTGATAAAACTTAACACTTTTATCATAATTCTGTGCATACAAGCTCCATCTTTATTTTAAACAAAAAGTTTAAAATGAGAGACATAATGCATCTTTTGTCTTGATTTTAACAAAAATCACACAAAGATAGCCGAGCTTGTTTTGATCTTGTCAGGTCGACAAATTAATAAGAATCCCTGATTTGTATTTGATATAACATCCTAGGAAATTTTTACAGTAGAATCCGTGCATCTGACTCAAAGCACTTTTATTGGCGTTGGCGTGAATAAACAGAAATCAGTTTGGGTTAGTTAGTAACTGTTGTTTGAAAATAAGTTCTGGATGAAGTTAACACTGCCTACGGGTATTTAACTTTAAGATTCATTGAGGGTGATTCCTGAAATACGGTACCTATGATAACAGACTTATTACACACAGTGAAACACATAAACCTGGAGGCTGGTTGGTTTTAATTTATTCAATGCTACATTAAAAGTGATGATTTATATGCACACTGTAAAATCGAAACATCTTCCTTGATTTTTCACAGAAAATCAATAAAAAGATGGACGTTCACAGAGGTGCAACAACTGAACCTAAATGGGTTCGTTCTGGCCGTGTAAGTGCTACCCGTGTTCCGCACACAGTGGGAGCACCTGCTTCAACGCGTGGGAACTACTTTGCTGCGAGGAATGTCCTTCAGCAATCAGGTGAACATCCCCTGTTGTTTTTCGACAGGCTCCTCTCTGTTTATTCAGGTGACATAACTGTCCCTGGAATAGAGGAAGGTGAACAGTTTAAACGTCTTTTCGTTGCAAATCTCTTGCCTTTTCACGGCAAATGTGTTCGCTTCAAGGTTAATTCCAAAGAGAGTACCATGGCAGAAATTAAACAATACGCTGTGGAAGTTTTTGATATGCTCTCACAACACAAAACACACTCAGTGGTGTGCACGGGTCAAAAGGTCAAATCACACTCGCAACTGATAGATGAGGTTCCCTCCCCTACAGTGTGCGAGGATGCACAGGATTTTCATAACAACAAACACCAGTATGTTGATGCCAGCTGGAAAAGTGACTCATTTCGGTTCAATGAGAGTTCTACTCCTCGGGCACTTCAGATGGACAAATCTGAGGCGTGCAAAGAACCACAAAAGGTAGGTGTTCGCTCTCTGGGTGAACCAAGATGGTTCAGATCGAACGAAAAAGGTTTTGACCTAGGTCTAACTGTGGGTGAACTTCGAGAGAAGTTGATGTCTGGGCGCCGTGACCCATGGAACAATGGTCGGCCCCAACAGGTACCCCCGAGAAGCGGCCCTCTTGCCCCTGCACCGCAAGCTGCACAGTTCGAGACATGCAAAGAGTCACACAAGCTCCAGATTAAGGAAACAACGCCTCCGCGCTCGGAAGAGACCGAGGAAGTAAGTAGTTTGTTAAATGATTTGAATGTTACAGCAGATGACCAAGCTGACACAATGTGTGGCGTTATCCTTGATAATAACACAAACAACGTTGTTCAACCTGGTGAGGTGACGCGTAGCACTTGCTTTTGCAACAACTCAGTGCACACAGTTGACAACAACAGCGTCAAAATTGACAAAGATGCTGACAGCAAACAAATTGCTGATGATCAGCGTCCTGAAAGTCCAGATGCTGACAGCAAACATATTGCTGATAATCAACATCCTGAAGGTCATGATGCAGACAGCCATCAAGTTGCTGACAGCAATGAATTACACAGTCAGAGGTACACGTAAACAGAAGCGTGTGCTTAAACCTGAACGGTTTCTGTGTAACTTTATCAAAAGGGGTGTGGCTAAGAAAGCTTACCTGCCTATCACACTGGAAGGGGTCCTCGCGCGAGAAGCGCTCCTGGATTGCAGTTCAGATGTATCTCTGATATCAGCCAAACTGTTTGAGGAGCTAAGGACCGCCGCTAACGGTGTTAACAGGCAAATACCCTTCGGGAAATGTGCTATTGAACTGCGAGGCCTCGCAGAGACGGGAACATCCCTGACAGCTATAGCCATGGTTCACATGCAGATTGGCAAAAATGTCACTTTACCACCAGGTATACGTGTCTAAACTTGACTCTCTCCAATTTTTGGTCTGCCAAGATTTTATTAATCGCTTCGACGCGATTATAAATTATGGTTATCAGACATTGTGGACCACAGTGAGCGATCCACTGCCGTTCGAGGTGCCTCCACAAGGTCACTGTCTGACAGCAGGTACCACTGAGGTCACAAAGGAATCCTCAACCGAGAGCACAAAACCGGTAAGTGAACCTTCAAATACAGGTGAGACAGAGGAGACTCAACAATTGGACCAGACTCTGGCCCAACACGAGAACCTCCTCTGTGAGCTGACACCTTCAGCTCTCACTGAACACTACCTACCGCAGGTAGAAGATGGTGTGGAGGTCCAGGGATCCCACACCAAAGACGCTGTACTGTCCTGTGGGACAGGTAATTCGGCAGACAGCCAAGCTTTCAGTGTAATCTTGGTTCAAGGACATCCGAGTCCAGAAAGTGACAGTCTACCACACGCATGACAGTCACTTGGACATCATTGTTGCAGATTTTGAGGACCCCTCCTCAAACAAAAGGGGGGCAAACTCACACTTCCTACCACAGGTAGAGAAAGGTGTGGAGGTCCAAGGATCCCACACCAAAGACGCTGTACTGTCCTGTGGGACAGGTAATTCGGCAATCAGCCAAGCTTTCAGTGAAATCTTGGTTCAAGAGCATTTGAATCTAGAACTACTCAGAAATGACATAGTTCTTACAGACTCAAAGAGCACCTCTTCAGTCATGAAGTGGGAAGACACACACCACAACGACAGTGACCCGTCGCAGTCTGACCAGTCAGACACGCTTGCGACTGCGCCGACAGTTGTGACACGCCTGAATTACGCAGAAAGAGGTAAACGTACAGAGATACGTTGGCCGAAACCTGTAAGGTTCCTGTACAAGGTTCCCAATAAACTGCACAAACAGCTTAAAGACTGTGTAAAGTGAAATTAAATGTGTGTTTTTAGTTTGTCACATGGCATAAATATGTGTTATTAATCACCCATATAAATCTGACTGATTAAAAACATTGTTTACCTTATAAAATTAAGTCTCAAAAATCATGAAAAAACATGATTTTGCCTTGCCCTGGAACGCTGGGGGCGTGTCAGTGCGTGGGCGTGGTTTCAGCGCAGCTGCGCTCGTGTCCTGCTCCCACAGTGGAGAGGCAGACAGCAGAGCCAGTAAACCTGCTCTGTTTTTATCTGAATTCTGTAACAGCAGCTACTTTTTCCAAGAGTTACGCTGTTTTTGTAAATAGTTTTCTTGTGTGTTTTTAATCTGGAATGAATAAAAAAAAAAAAAAAGAGTTGTACCATGCGGGAATTGAACCCGTGGAGTTTGGGACGGAAGGCAAGCGCTTTATCCATTGACCTATCCAGGCACTACAGATACTCGGTATAAAACCACGCGGTATAAAAACATGTTATGATTTGTACGGGTGCCCTGACCATTGCGACATCCAGGGAAGATGCACGAACGAGGCATAATTGATTAGCTAGCTAACAATGAACAAAATATCTATGCTATTGCTATCTGATGCAATCTGCGATATTTTTTTTTCATTTCATTTATTTATTTATTTAAGTTAGGACAATGCATATTAATCAACATAACAGCAGTTAGCCTCAATGTAAATATGCCGGAGTTAGCACAATAGCTAATTTGCATCCGTTGTCCTAAGGCAGGTAAGAATAAGAAATGTCTGTGAAATGATTAGCGAGTGAACGGCTCCACCGAGGCGAATTTATACGGCTGGAGCTGCCGGGGGTGGGGCTATACTAATGAGGACCGCGTGACGAAACGCGGTCCCGTTTAAACCACGCCTAAAAAATCCTGAAAAAGACATATCTTTATACACAGTTTCATCTATAACTCCAAAATTAATTGAGCTACAATTTTGAGACTTTTTACTCATTTACAACATTACAATTATGACATTTATAATGTTTATTTAAGAAAATATTGAAATTCACTTTACACGGTCTTTAAACTAAACAAAGGCATCCTAACTCGTGCCCATGGACGGACGTCCACACCTGTGTGCGTGGTCCCCCATGACCACAGGGGGGTGATGTTAGGTCATGCCCATGTCAAGGACAAAGATTTCAATAACCCCACAAATGACAAAGTTCTCGCAAACTCACAGACTTCATGGGAAAATAAGGTCGTCCAAGCACAGGATAGTAAATAAACTAAACAGTTTAAACTATACTAGTTGCGAAAAGAAACCGTTCCAACTAGAACTTAGAAACGCTAAGCATAAAACCCACAACAAAAACTAACCTTAACAACCGTTTAAATCTGCAGGATTTAATTGACATCGGTTATAAAGCTAAGAACTGTTTTTCTTGTGTGTGACACGTTGGAATCTGACGACCAGAGTGAGTTTGACGTAGTGAAACGTTGTTTTTAGTTGCTTAATTGCTACTTTTGTTGTTATTGAAGTTGTATTTGTTTTCTGAACACTCCCAGCCAAAAGAGGTTTTGATTAATGTTAGTTGAAGACTTAAATGGATTTAACTATGCCAACATGCTGTTCATTTTGTTAAAGATCTCAATCTTTGAAGAGTCATTATAGATTAATACTACTTAAGGTACTATAATCTACACTGATCTCCCAATCATTTAGGTAGGACCGATTCGATCGTTTCTATTCTAGATCTATTCATTTTTGATGAGTCTCGCCATAGACTTCAAAATTTATAGGGAATACCAAATCTTGCGTCGTTCGTCTAAAAGTCAACAGACATTTAGACCATACTATATTTTCTTTTCTATTTTTAGTTTAACTTTAAACTAAGTTATGAATGGAGGAATAGTTTGGAAGAAGAGGCCTTCGTTACAGAAGCCCTCCTGAACCTTCTATAGGTATAGATCCCTTTATCAAAATGTTTACAACATTGATCCACCCCTTAATTGGTAATTGTAGCTGATCTAATCCATGATAGCTTACATACCAGGTGCATATAGGTAAGGCTTAATGTAGAATCCCAATCATAAGCCCACCTAAAACCACATAATTGCATGACACATAGAACCAGAGTGGCACGGGCTGGAAACCAACCAGCCTGCAACCTTCGATGTGGGGACCTGCAACTCCAACGTTGGTCTTCAACCTTCATCCAAGGAGAGCCTCCTCTGCGTCAATCGAGGGATCCCCTCTACATGCTGATTAAAAACCATTGGTGCTGATGAAATCAATAACCCCAATCGTTGTGGAATTACCACTGTGGATTATAAGACTTTGTTTCCAAGGGATCACAGACTCAGTTTTCCAAGGGTTAACAGACTATGTTTTCCAAAGGATTGAAAGCTTACCGCAATGGGATTACTTACAAACAGTATGGAATTTCCCAAAACATTGTGGGAGTATAATTTTGAACTTTTTTTTCCCACTTGCTGGATTACATAGAGGTCAGAGACTTTCGGTGGTATCCTTTCGTGTTGGAACTCATCTCCAAGGACAGGCGATGATTTCCAAAAAGGGGGACTGTAGGGATACAGCACCCTCATGTCTGTACGGGATGTGGGCCTCTCCGCATCTCTCTGAAACTCTGAGTGTTACACTTTCTTGAGTCCTCAAGGAGACAAGTGGACACTAATTTTGTTACATTTATTTTGGATTAAGAGACACCAATCAATCAGAAATAACTTTCTTTTAATGTGTGTTAATTCAGAATTGATCAACAGTATACTTTTGTCATTTAAAGATGATTTACTAAGATGGTATATTTTAAATATGCCAAAGTTAAGAGAACATCTCAGAATGATCTTGCTTTAAACTGTCTGCTCTATGCAGAATAACTGTCTAAAGTTGACTGAACAATCCGTTCGTATTTGTTTGAAGTGTTTTTGGAACGAAGGAAAAGTTCTAGACATAACTTGCTTTCTGTCTCCCGTCCTTTCTAAAAACAATGAATCTGTTCTCAAAACAAATCACATGGCTTGTTCACATGCACCTGCATCTTCTGACGCATGTTTCTCTATTTACTGTCTACCCTATCTGTCACTCAAACTCACTGACTTGCAAAGTCACACCCTCTCTAGTGGTAAGACAACCAATCAGCAGGAAGTATGTGACTAAGTCACACCCCCTTCTTAAAGGGACACTTCCTGTACTTTCTTGAGTGCAAAGGGGAACCACAACTCAACAACAGTGAGTTCTCTGGGAGAAGGAAAGATGCACAGACGTCTTTCTCCAAGCTGATGTACGTCCGGCCATCAGTCAAAGGTCCGCATCTTCAGCGAGGTTCAAACAGCACGTCAGCTGTGAGCCATCTGAGTATCACAGCTCCAAGCTGTGAACTCTTTCTGGAAGTTATCTTGAAAACCAAACCGGAGCTGATAACATTACTCTGGGAGGCAGAAGCAGACCTCACGAGACCGTGGCAAGATGAGATTTGTCGCCTGTAAAACGCAGCAGGGCATGCGCGTCTGGCTTGACTCATTTACTGGAGTCGAGATAAGAAAATCTTCACAAAGGTAAACGTCGTTTCATCACGGTACGGACGTCCAGCTGAAACCGACCAGAGGATGAACCACTCTGGTTAACATCTCAAGATAAGATTCAACCATTTCCTTTCAATCTTTAATCTTCCTCCTTAAACTCCTCCTTATGTTTATTTCTAAATGTAAAACTGTAAGTTTGTGCCACAGAAATAAGTTAATATAAGACCCATTAACTTGTGTTCTGTTGTCTTATGTTTTAATCTGCTGAAAAGTTAGTTATAAGTTGTGATCGATCAATCTATGTAAATATGTTGTGATTGTAATTTGATGATTTTGTTATTAAATGACTCTGCCTTTGGTAGGTCAACATAATAACGTTTCCTGTCAAGTTACTTTACATTCACTGAGCCACAGATTTATTGATTTAATCTGAAAAAGTTGAGAACCCGTAAAACTGATGGTAAATTCGTGTCAGTCTAAACCTGCTCAAATCTATCATCTAAATTATAGATAAGTCAAAAAACTGACATATTTATCAATATTATTACAATTGGTGGCCCGTAAGTGTTTATTTATCTATATTATTACACATGACTGTACCTGTCGCTGTAGTCGTCGTGGTAGCCGTCGTGGTCCAGGTCAAGCTCAGACCTGCAAGAGAGGCACAGAAAGAGTCAGAGAAATATTTGCAAAACTTCTGTTCTATTTTTACACATTTCACTTAAAAGTTTCAAGCAAAGCAAAATAAAAAAAACTTTGAAGCTGCTAGAAAAAAAAACATTGAATTTGTTCTGCTGCAGCATCCAGTTGGAAAATCCATTATACAATTGGATCATTTTGCAATTGTAGCATCACTCAGAGCACGTCTGAGCTTTAAGCTGAACCACGTGTACGAGGGAGACATAACAAATCAGAGGCAAGACAACGAAGTGTCAGTGAATGTACATGCTGCAGCTGATGCATCCACGTGGACCTGGAGGATAAATGGAGGAGAGAAAAGTGGCACTAAGCCACAGCGAGATCACATTGTGGTGCGTCAGACTTCAGCATTCGCCCCAAAATCCCTGAAATGATTCGCCAATAATCCCTCCATGTGGTTCGCCATCCCTCTGTGCCATTTCTCTGACTCACTCACTCCTGTCTATATCATTCCATCATTTATCTGAGATGTTCTCTTTTTGTTAGACAGACTTTACTCTGAACAATAATCTCTAAATCTGCTTTAAAGTTCAGCTCTATTCACAAATAAGCAATTCATCACAACGATCTGAAACTTTTAACGTTTCATCGTCTCTGAACGGAGTGGAGGGTTGCTCTACTGAAGCACAAAACGACCACCTGCTATTATTCATTCAGATTTTTCTTTTCCTAACATCAAGTATCACAAGTTGACTATTTTATCTTGAGACAAAAAAAAGCTCATTTTATCGTATTTTGAGAGAAACTAAGTGCATTGTCTCAAAATGACAAGAAGCTCAGAATGTAAAAATGAACGGTTCTTGTGTTACACAAAGTTTCATCATGTAGTTTTTGCTGTTATGACAGTTGGAGAAGTCTATAAAGCAATACTTTGATTAACGATGAATGTTTCTTAATGTGCCATTTTCAGCTTGAATGAGCTGTCATTTTTCTTTTTCTTGTTGATTTAACCCACTGAAAGGCGGGCAATCATTACTGGTGTCTGTGCTTATTTGTCTGTTTGTTAATGGGGTGGCTGTGGCTGAGTGGTTAGAGCAGTCGTCCTCCAATCGTCACATGCCAAAATGTCCCTGAGCAACACCAAAGTCCATGCTCAATAATCCAGGCACAAAATCCAACAATGTTCAGTCAGGTCATCTGGACAATTTCTTTCCTTTTTTGTTTGTTTGTGCTGAGACGTTTCACCTTCCATCCTGAAGGCTTCATCAATCTGAGGAAACACCAAACAAAACTGATTCTCTCCCAACAGCTTGCTCCAAAGTGAAAAGAACAACAACAACTGTTATGTTGGAGTTAAGATGGCCTCTGGGGCACGCCCTCTCCGCTCTTGCCCACCTTCTCCCTCATCAACAGTAATGTTAAACTGGTTCAAATCACCAGACCTGGTTCAAAACTGTCCAGATGACCTGTAGGTACATTGTTGGATTTTATACCTGGATTATTGAGCATGGGCTTTGGTGTTTTGAACCAGTTTGACATGACAGTCGACGAGGGAGAGGGCCATCACCGGAGGAGAGTGCGTGCCCCAGAAGCCATCTTAGCACAGACATAACTGGGTTTTTTCCACTTTGGAGTAGGCTGTTAGGAGAGAATCAGGTTTGTTTGGTGTTTCCTCAGACTGATGAAGCCTTCTGGATGGAGGGCGAAACATCTCAGCAAAAAAAAAAAAAAAAGTCCAAATGATCTGACTGAACATTGTCAGATTTTATACCTGGATTATTGAGCATGACCTTTGGTGTTTTGAACCAGTTTGACATGGCTGTCGACGAGGGAGAGGGCAGGCACCAGAGGAGTGGGCGTGCCCCAGAGGCCATAGCACATAACTGGGTTTTTCCACTTTGGAGTAAACTGTTGGGAGAGAATCAGTTCTGTTTGGTGTTTCCTCAGAATGATGAAGCCTTCTGGATGGGAGGTCAAACGTCTCAGCACAAAAAAAAAAAAAGTCCAGATGATCTGACTGAACATTGTTGGATTTTATACCTGGATTGTTGAGCATGAACTTTGGTGTTGGAAGGCGAAATGTCTCACCACCCAAACACACACACACAAAAAGTCCAGATGATCTGACTGAACATTGTTGGATGTCCCTGCAAGACGCTGAACCCCTCATTGTCTCCGATGTGTGTCCCCATCAGTGTATGAATGTGATAAAGCTCTGATTATTCTTTGTATAGATCTAGTAGAGTGCTGTATGAATGGGTAAATGAGGAACAGATTGTGTTGTAGAGTGCTTTGAGTATACAAGTGCTGTATAGGTGCAGTCCATTTACCATTTATTATTTATTTTAAGTTATATTTAAAATTCCTGAACCATTTGAAAGGTTTGTTGTTGGGTTTTTTTCTTTTTCATATTTGACCAAAGTAGTCAGCCTTTGTTTTTGTCCGTTTCAGTATCCATCCATCCATCCATCCATCCATTTTCGTCCGCTTATCCGGGGTCAGGTCGCGGGGGTAGCAGCCTAAGTTTGAGATTTTTATTAATGAAAAGTGCATTATAAATGGAATTCATTATTATTATTATTAAGTAGGGAGGCCCAGACTTCCCTCTCCCCAGCCACTTGGAGCAGCTCCTCTGGGGGAATCCCAAGGCGTTCCCAGGCCAGCCGAGAAACATAGTCCCTCCAGCGTGTCCTGGGTCTTCCTCTGGGTCTCCTCCCGGTGGGACATGCCCGGAACACCTCACCAGGGAGGCGTCCAGGAGGCATCCTAACCAGATGCCCGAGCCACCTCAACTGGCTCCTCTCGATGTGGAGAAGCAGCGGCTCTACTCCGAGTCCCTCCCGGATGACTGAGCTTCTCACCCTATCTCTAAGGGAGAGTCCAGACACCCTGCGGAGAAAACTCATTTCAGCCGCTTGTATCCGAGATCTCGTTCTTTCGGTCACAACCCAAAGCTCATGACCATAGATGAGGGTGGGAACGTAGATCGATCGGTAAATTGAGAGCTTTGCCTTTCGACTCAGCTCTCTCTTCACCACGACAGACCGGTACAGCGCCCGCTTCACTGCGGATGCTGCACCTATCCGCCTATCGATCTCACGCTCCAGTTTTCCCTCATTCGTGAACAAGACCCCGAGATACTTAAACTCCTCCACTTGGGGCAGGACCTCCTCCCCGACCCGGAGAGGGCATGCTACCCTTTTCCGGCTCAAGACCATGGCCTCGGATTTGGAGGAACTGATCCTCATCCCGGCCGCATCACACTCGGCTGCAAACCGCTCCAGCGAAAGCTGTAGATCACGATCTGATGAAGCCAATAGGACCACATCATCTGCAAAAAACAGAGAAGCGATTCTAAGGCCACCAAAACGGATCCTCTCAACACCTTGGCTGCGCCTAGAAATTCTGTCCATAAAAGTTATGAACAGAATCGGTGACAAAGGGCAACCTTGGCGGAGTCCAACTCTCACTGGAAACGAGCCTGACTTACTGCCGGCAATGCGGACCAAGCTCTGACACCGGTCGTACAGGGACCTAACAGCCCATATCAATGGGCCTGGTACCCCATACTCCCGGAGTACCCCCCACAGAACCCCCCGAGGGACGCGGTCGAATGCCTTTTCCAAGTCCACAAAGCACATGTAAACTGGTTGGGCAAACTCCCACGCACCCTCCAGGACCCTGTTGAGGGTGTAGAGCTGGTCCAGTGTTCCACGACCAGGACGAAAACCACACTGCTCCTCCTGAATCCGAGGTTCGACTATCCGACGGACCCTCCTCTCCAGAACCCCTGAATAGACCTTACCAGGGAGGCTTAAGAGTGTGATCCCCCTATAGTTGGAACACACCCTACGGTCCCCCTTTTTGAATAGGGGAACCACCACCCCAGTCTGCCAATCCAAGGGAACTGCCCCCGATGTCCACGCAATATTGCAGAGTCGCGTAAGCCAACACAACCCCACAACATCCAGAGCCCTAAGGAACTCAGGGCGAATCTCATCCACCCCCGGAGCCCTGCCACCGCGGAGCTTTTTAACCACCTCGGTGACCTCAGCACCAGAGATTGGAGAGCCCGACCCAAAGTCCCCAGGCTCCGCTTCCTCAGTGGAAGACATGCCAGTAGGATTGAGGAGGTCTTCGAAGTATTCCGCCCACCGACTCACAACATCCCGAGTTGAGGTCAACAGCACGCCATCCCCACCATAAATGGTGGTTAGGGTTAGAACAACAGTTTCAGTATCTTTATTGTTATTTATTTTACATTGGAGTCATTGTGTACATTTAAGAAAATGATCAAAACTAAATTGTTAAAAAAAATATGTGAAGTAGCATAATGTGTATTGTATTAGTTAGAAAATTAGAAAGAGTTATTCTATACTGTTACTTGAAGACTACTGTAT
>JBBPBX010021209.1:21457-33264 GCA_038048925.1 Garcialebias charrua
TATATACATGCATTCACACAAGCACAAAGAAAGAAAGAGCAAGAAAAAGGCAGAGATAAATATATAGAGTGTAATCAGAGAAAACCAAAGAGTCTAACAACCTCTGTGAGCATCTGAAGTGTAATTATTGTGGATTGGACTGTAATCACATTTCTTACAGCACACGTTCTCCGTCTCCTGGCAGCTGTATTTTCTGAGTTCAGGGGACAGAAAACCTCAAAATAATTTATGACATGCACTCATTTCTGAGCAAGGCACTTGTCAAAAATGTGAAGTATAAGCTCACTCTAATTTAAAGACAGCTTTCTCTTGTCTTTGAAACAGAGGAAGTTTTAGTTGCTTTAAGTCATCACTTAAGTGATCATTTACCAGTTTTCACAATCTATAAAAATGATCAAAACATCACAAAAGCAGTTACAATGAAGAAAAAGATCATAAACACGTCAAAAAGAGTTTTGGAAAAATTGAAAGAGGATCTGGATAAACAAGACTGGAGTGATGTGTATGTTGATGATGCGAACAGAGCATATGATGAGTTTATGAATATCTTGGAGGCTCTGTATGAAAAGAATTGTGTGCAAACAAATCATACAAAGAGAAATACGGTTGATCAACCATGGATGACAAAAGGGTTGAGAAATGCTTGTAAAAAAAGAATTATTTGTATTCATGTTTCTTGAAATTGCGAAGTCAGAGCGCTGAAGAAAAATATAAAAAGTATAAAAATAAATTAGTAGGGATTATAAGGAAACATAAGAAAGAATATTATAGTAAATTATTAGATAAAAGTAATGGTGATATGAAAGCAACATGGCGAGTAATGAATAGTGTCCTGAAGAATCATAAAACAAAAACTGGTATTTCAAAATACTTTGTAAAAGACAACGATGAAATTCATGATGAAAATGAAATTGTAAATGGATTTAATCAATATTTTGTGAATGTTGGATCAAGCCTTGCAGCTAAAATACCAAAAGCAGATAATAATGTGATCCATTCAATTAAAGGTTGTGCAAATAGTATTTTTCTAAATGGAACTAACAAAGAGGAAATAATGAATGTAGTAAAAAATCTTACAGACAAGAGATCAAGGGACTGGGTGGACATGGATATGATGTTTGTAAAGGACATAATGAGCCATGTTATTGAGCCGTTTACATACATATGTAATTTATCATTTTCAACAGGAATATTTCCAGATAATATGAAAGTAGCTAAGGTAGTTCCTCTTTTTAAAAATGGTGATAAATGTGTGTTCAACAATTATAGACCTATATCCTTGTTACCACAGTTTTCAAAAATTCTTGAAAAACTATTTGTAAACAGACTAGATCAATTTATAGATAAACAAAATATTCTAAGCAACAGTCAGTATGGGTTTAGAGCAAAAAACTCTACATCAATGGCTCTCATGGAATTAATGGAACAAATAACTACTGCTGTCGATCAAAAACAATATTGTATCAGTATTTTTGTTGATTTAAAAAAAGCATTCGATACTATTGATCACACCATTCTCCTTGAAAAACTGAACAAATATGGTATTAGAGGACCAGCATTACAGTGGGTATCTAGCTACTTGAAAGATAGGAAACAATTTGTACAAATAAATGATGTAAGATCTGACCTCTGTAATATCACATGTGGAGTTCCCCAAGGCTCTGTACTTGGACCAAAGCTATTTATTTTATATGTGAATGACTTGGTAAATGTGTCAGGACTCCTTAAATGTGTACTTTTTGCTGATGATACCACATTTTTCTGTTTAGGTGAAGATATAGAACAAATGTTGGAATTGATAAAGACAGAATTTGTCAAGATACAAACTTGGTTTAAAATAAATAAATTATCATTAAATCTAGAAAAAACTAATTACATGATATTCAGTAATAAAAAGAAAACTGTTGATGTTCCACTCAAAATTGAGGGTGTTGAGATTTGTAGAGTGAGTGAGGTGAAGTTTTTGGGTGTTATCATTGATGACAAACTGACATGGAAACAACACATAAATTCTGTAAGAATAAAAATAGCTAAATCGATTGCAGTACTGTACAAAGTCAGAGACCTATTGAATGATAAAGCTCTGTATTTGTTGTATAACACAATCATTGTTCCACACTTAATCTATTGTATTGATGTTTGGGGGAATGCGTGTAAAACAATCACAAAGCCTATTTTTGTATTACAGAAAAGAGCTGTAAGAATTATCACTAGAAAACATTACTGTCATCCATCAAGTACATTATTTTATCAACTGAAGTTATTGAAGTTCCATGATTTGGTAGACTATAATATTTTATCAGTTATGTATAGGGCTCAAAATAATGCATTACCTTTAAATATCCAAATGCATTTTGTTAAAAGACAAAGTTGTTATAATCTTAAGGGGACAGAGATGTTTGTAAAACCACAATTCAGAACTAGTTTGAAGGGACGTTCTACCTCAATCCAGGGAATTAGATTATGGAATGGCTTGGAGAATGTAGTTAAAAATGCCAAGTCAATGTTTACATTTAAGAAAATGATCAAAACGAATGTGTTAAAAAATATATGAAATAGCGTAATGTGTATTGTATTAGTTAGAAAATTAGAAAGAGTTAGTCATTTTGTACTGTTGGTTGAAGATTATTATTGTTTAATCTGATTGTTGGAAAAAAGGGGCAGATATAATAAGATTTATTCTTCTTTCTGCTACCTTTCATTTTTTTATATTTTGTACATTGTCATTTATGGGATTGTCTTGTATTGTTTCTTTTGTAAAAAAAAATGAACAAATTTAATAAACATAAACATAAACAAACATGTCATCAATTTATCAACCATTTGATACAACTTTGTTATTCATTGTGGGCATGAAATGTAGACGATGTTCTTGATTAATATCTTTTTTACAACCTGCATCATTTAAGTTACAGAATAACAACAAACTTGACTTTTGTCAGCGTGAGAGACAGAAGCTTTTCACCCAAACTCCCGACTGAAGGAGAACCTTGTTTTAGTGCTTTTGTCCTGGAACAAACTCTTTACGTTGGGATATATGTTCAGAATGTGGAGTAGACATGGAAAAACTGACATGGAGATTTAGTTGTGCAGGAGTGTCACAGATAATTTGATTCAATTCAGTTTATTTATATAGCGCCAATTCACAATAGAAGTCATCTCAGGGCACTGAAAAATTAATATCTATAAAATGTCAGTTAATAACATTATTTATCTGAGGAGCAGACTGCTTTGAATTTAATTCCATCACAGAACTCTCATCTTGAGCAAGCTTGAAGGCGACAGTGGAAAGGAAAACATCCCTCATCAGGAAGAAACCTTTAGCAGAACTAGGCTCAGGACAAGCGGCCATCTGCTTCGACCGTAATATAAGATGGAGCTAGGTTGTAGAGGGCTTTGTAGGTTAGAATTATGATTTTGAATTCAATTCTGGATTTGACAGGGAGCCAATGGAGAGAAGCTAAAACTGAGATATAATCTCTCCCACTAACTCCAGTTAAGACCCTGGCAGCAGCATTTTGGATTAACTGCAGATTTTTTAAAGAAGTATTTGGACACCCAGATAACAAACCATTGCAATAGTCCAGTCTAGATGTGACAAATGCACGAACCAAATTTTCTGCTTCATTTTTAGAGAAGATGTTTCTAATTTAAACAATATTACGCAGGTGGAAGAAGGTGGTTCTAGTAACGTTTTTTAATGTGGGGGATAAAAGACATGTCCTGATCAAAAATAACACCAAGATTTTTTAACATTAGAGCTGGAGGTCAGATTAATGTCATCCAAGGAGGGAGAAAGACTGAAAAAGTTATTCCCAAGATGCTCAAGTCCAAAAGCCAAAACCTCAGTCTTGTCCGAGTTTAAAAGTAGAAAATTTTGGGTCATCCATGTTTTTATGTCTTTAAGACATGCTTGTAGTCTAAGTAGCTGATTGGATTCATTGGGGTTCATGGACAAATATAACTGTGTATCATCAGAATAACAATGAAAACGCGTAGAAGACAAAGGAGATGATTGTGGACTTCAGAAGGAACATACACACCCACACCCCACTGAACATAGGTGGATCTGCAGTGGAAGTGGTCTCCAGCTACAAATACTTGGGTGTACACTTGAATGATAACCTCAGCTGGAGCAACAACACCACCAGCCTGATCAAGAAAGGTCATCAGAGACTCTACTTCCTCAGACGGCTGAGACGAGCTGGTCTGAGCAGCCCAGTCCTCACCTCCTTCTACAGGTGTGCAGTGGAGAGCATCCTGTGCTCCAGCATCAACGTGTGGCATGGAGGCTGCACAGTTGAAGAGAGGAAAGCTCTACAGAGAGTGGTGAAGGCTGCACAGAAGTCTGTTGGAGTCAGTCTCCCCACCATCACAGACATTTACACCTCCAGATGCAGGAAAAGAGCCACCTGCATCATGAAAGACCTCACTCACCCAGCACACTCACTCTTTGCCCCACTCCCCTCAGGACGGAGGTTGAGGAGCATCAAATGTAGAACCACTAGACTGAGGAACAGCTTCTACCCTGAGGCTGTTAGACTCATGAATAAATAAATAATAAGAATAATCACTGCAAAATATCACATCATGCTGATGCTGATCTGTTTTCTTGTTGCTGTGTTCATCTGTGACCATCTGCTCATACAGACTCATGTTCGTGCTGCTGTTTATAATGATGTTTTTCTACTACATTAGGGCTTAGTGTATTACTAGTTGATGTTTCTCTTAGTTAATCCTAGATGTTATTACTGTTTTTCTCTTGCATTTGTTGTTGGATGTAACTGGGACCCTGTGTACATAATCTCGTTTTCATCACATGTACCACATGCGGTGCAAATGACAATAAAGACTCTCTGACTCTGACTCTGAAAATGTATCCCATGCTGTTTAATAACTTTACCTAATGGAAGAATATATAAGGTAAAGAGTATTCATCCAAGCACTGAACCCTGAGGAACTCCTGAGGAATTCACATACAGTATTTGTTTGAGGTTGTTTCATTAGTTTTGGGTTTTGTTGTGAGACTTTTAGTAACATAAAAATCTAAAAAAAAAATCCTTTTGTCATAAGTTTGTACAAAGCTAACTGCTAATCATTCTTGAAGGTAATATTTATTTTGCTTATACAGTACAGTGCGCATCATTTTGACGCTGTTACAGCTGTATGTTGGAAAACATTTAATTGTCTTGTTGCACTGATGTCATTAAGACATCACTGTGGTGCTGTAACAACAGGCTGTCTGTGTTTTCATGGGATTTAGTGAAGATAAATCTGCGACAGGTAAATACGGCCCATTTAAACTGCAATTACATGCAGAGAGCAGCCGAACGCCTCGGCCAGAAGAGAGAGCAGCAGATGGACAGTGGGGTCACTAAAGGCTAATTAATTTCTTTTTATAATTTCTCAAGTGCCAAAGCAATCCATTAGACGTGCCTGGCAATAAATCATCTCGTTCCAGACTGTCTTTGTGTGTGCTTTGTGTGCTTGGAGAAAAGGCAAGTTGCTTTTGTGAAAAGAGCAAGCCAGAGATTTCTTCAGCACGTACGTTCGACAAGCACTAAAGGCTTGAAAACCATCAGCGTTTCACAGATTTTGTGGGAAAATTGAAGCACTGAGATGTTGTTTCCCCCATTTAGAACCTTGACAGATGCAATTTAAATGGACGTGACAGAGAATCAATGATCCACAATTGTTTGTTTTCTTGCTGGTGACATCTCTGGTGACAAATAATCATTTTCTTCTATTATGCTAAACTACACAGCCTGAAAATTGCCAGTGGTTCTTTCTTTTCAAAGTTTGACGGTTAAAATTATATTAGAGCCAATTTTACTACTGATCTCACAAATAAGTCAGGGTTTCAGCTGTTTGAGTAAAATATTGACTGCTTGCACTGAAACGTAGAATTATAGGAACAAAATCAGCAATTTTAGGTTCAAGACAAAAGCTTAATTAATTAATTGTTACACATGGCAGCACAATCTTGTAAAACACAACAAAAGTACACAAGTTGTCCAACTGCTTCATCATTAAAAAGTCTTATTATGTGTTTTACTATCTTGAAAACCATGACAGTTAGTCTTTTACAGCTGAATTAGGAATTGGGATTAAGATTAGAGTTGCACAATATTATCGGCATAGTATCGATATCGGCCGATATTAGAGATAAAGTTAAATATAAGATATTGGCCACTCCATCAAAATAACTCGCATATATAAAAGGCGGGCACTGTTTTTGTATGACAGCGGCAAGGATGCCTGCAGCACCAGCACAACATTGACGTCATGCACATCCTTTACATTTGTGAGAATTTTCAAATTTGCACTGTTCAAGTGTTGTCATTGTGATAGAGAGAGTAAATGTCATGAATAAATTTGACATTGAATATACTCCATGTTGAAATGTTACATCATTTTCAGCCACCTTTTTGGCGTCTGCATTTGGTAGCAGGCTAAGTTGACAAAGACCATGCAGAATAATGTAGTAGCCTACATTAATTCTACAGCAGAGAAAGTTATGTAGTCTGTAAGTAGGTCTAGGGGGGAAAATATCGGTATTGGTATTGGTTATCAGCCAAATAAATTTTAACATATCGGATATTGGCCAAATATCCAATATTGTGCATCCCTAATTAAGACTGAAATCATTGCAGAATGTAAAATATTTTAAAGTATGAAATATTTTAAAATATTTTGAGCTCTGCAGAACATCGAAGTAGCAGGAGAGAAAAATAAAATGAACCCACAGGACAAGTGAAGTCCCTCTACACCTTTATGATGTGCAAACATTTCATGAAACTCTGAAAGAACAATGTACAAAACTGCAATAAGTTGGTTAAAAAAAATCCTAGTCTCTCTTAGTTTAAAGCTTTTTCACACACACTGACATCATTTTAGCAAACCTTGTATCTTTGCTTCTCCTATCACGTTGAGATCTGTTTCAATCAGACAACAGGAAATAGAAATATTTTGGTCATTACAAATAGATCCTGAAGAAATGGTTTGAAGATTCTGAAGAGGAGTTTTGTAGCATCTTTATTAACAGCCACTATTTTACTTGTAGCAGAAATTGTTCAGAGAATTATTCATTTGCAATATAAATTAGAGGGATTATTATTATTATTACACAAGACCCCTTATGATGAATAATATAAATGGAAACAATGTTCCCTCGCACGGACGCGGGTCACCGGGGCCCCACTCTGGAGCCAGGCCCGGAGGAGGGGCACGTTGGCGAGCGCCTGGTGGCCGGGCTTTCACCCATGGAGCTCGGCCGGGCACAGCCCGAAGAGGAGACGTGGGTCCCCCTTCCCATAGGCTCACCACCTGTGGGAGGGGCCAAAGGGGTCGGGTGCATTGTGGAATGGGTGGTGGCCGAGGGCGGGGACCCTGGCGGTCTGATCCTCGGCTACAGAAGCTGGCCATTGGGACATGGAATGTCACCTCTCTGGTGGGGAAGGAGCCTGAGCTAGTGTGTGAGGTTGAGAGGTTCCGGCTAGAAATAGTCGGACTCACCTCAACGCATGGCTCTGGCTCTGGAACCAGTTTCCTTGAGAGGGGTTGGACACTCTTCCACTCTGGAGTTGCCCCTGGTGAGAGGCGCCGAGCAGGAGTGGGCATACTTGTTGCCCCCCATCTTGGTGCCTGTACGTTGGGGTTCACCCCGGTGAACGAGAGGGTAGCCTCCCTTCGCCTACGTGTGGGGGGACGGGCTCTGACTGTTGTTTGTGCCTATGCGCCGAACGGCAGCGCAGATTACCCACCCTTTTTGGAGTCCTTGGAGGGGGTATTGGAGGGTGCGCCTCCTGGGGACTCCCTTGTTCTGCTGGGGGACTTCAACGCTCACGTGGGCAATGACAGTGAGACCTGGAGGGGTGTGGTTGGGAGGAACGGCCCCCCTGATCTGAACCCGAGTGGTGTTCTGTTGTTGGACTTCTGTGCTCGTCATGGATTGTCCATAACGAACACCATGTTCAGGCATAAGGGTGTCCATATGTGCTCTTGGCACCAGGACACCCTAGGTCGTAGTTCAATGATCGACTTTGTTGTCGTCTCATCTGATCTGCGGCCGCATGTCCTGGACACTCGGGTGAAGAGAGGGGCGGAGCTGTCAACTGACCACTACCTGGTGGTGAGTTGGCTCCGATGGTGGGGGAGGATGCCGGTCAGACCTGGCAGACCCAAACGTATTGTGAGGGTCTGCTGGGAACGTCTGGCAGAGTCTCCCGTAAGACGGAGCTTTAACTCCCACCTCCGGGAGAGCTTTGAACACGTTCCGAGGGAGGCGGGGGACATTGAGCCCGAGTGGGCCATGTTTCGCGCCTCTATTGTCGAGGCAGCTTATCGGAGTTGTGGCCGCAAGGTTGTTGGTGCCTGTCGTGGTGGCAACCCTCGAACCCGGTGGTGGACACCGGCGGTGAGGGATGCTGTCAAGCTGAAGAAGGAGTCCTATTGGGCCTTTTTGGCCTGTGGGACCCCGGAAGCAGCAGATAGGTACCGGCAGTCCAAGCGGCATGCGGCTCGGGTGGTTGCTGAGGCAAAAACTCGGGCGTGGGAGGAGTTCGGAGAGGCCATGGAGAATGACTTCCGTACGGCTTCGAGGCGATTCTGGTCCACCATCCGGCGTCTCAGGGGGGGAAAGCGGTACGCGACCAACACCATTTATGGTGGGGATGGCGTGCTGTTGACCTCAACTCGGGATGTTGTGAGTCGGTGGGCGGAATACTTCGAAGACCTCCTCAATCCTACTGGCACGTCTTCCACTGAGGAAGCGGAGCCTGGGGACTTTGGATCGGGCTCTCCAATCTCTGGTGCTGAGGTCGCCGAGGTGGTTAAAAAGCTCCGCGGTGGCAAGGCTCCGGGGGTGGATGAGATTCGTCCTGAGTTCCTTAGGGCTCTGGATGTTGTGGGGTTGTGTTGGCTTACGCGACTCTGCAATATCGCGTGGACATCGGGGGCAGTTCCCTTGGATTGGCAGACTGGGGTGGTGGTTCCCCTATTCAAAAAGGGGGACCGTAGGGTGTGTTCCAACTATAGAGGGATCACACTCTTAAGCCTCCCTGGTAAGGTCTATTCAGGGGTTCTGGAGAGGAGGGTCCGTCGGATAGTCGAACCTCGGATTCAGGAGGAGCAGTGTGGTTTTCGTCCTGGTCGTGGAACACTAGACCAGCTCTACACCCTCAACAGGGTCCTGGAGGGTGCGTGGGAGTTTGCCCAACCAGTTTACATGTGCTTTGTAGACTTGGAAAAGGCATTCGACCGCGTCCCTCGGGGGGTTCTGTGGCGGGTACTCCGGGAGTATGGGGTACCAGGCCCATTGATATGGGCTGTTAGGTCCCTGTACGACCGGTGTCAGAGCTTGGTCCGCATTGCCGGCAGTAAGTCAGGCTCGTTTCCGGTGAGAGTTGGACTCCGCCAAGGTTGCCCTTTGTCACCGATTCTGTTTATAACTTTTATGGACAGAATTTCTAGGCGCAGCCAAGGTGTTGAGAGGATCCGTTTTGGTGGCCTTAGAATCGCTTCTCTGTTTTTTGCAGATGATGTGGTCCTATTGGCTTCATCAGCTCGTGATCTACAGCTTTCGCTGGAGCGGTTTGCAGCTGAATGTGATGCGGCCGGGATGAGGATCAGTTCCTCCAAATCCGAGGCCATGGTCTTGAGCCGGAAAAGGGTAGCGTGCCCTCTCCGGGTCGGGGAGGAGGTCCTTACCCAAGTGGAGGAGTTTAAGTATCTCGGGATCTTGTTCACGAATGAGGGAAAACTGGAGCGTGAGATCGATAGGCGGATAGGTGCAGCGTCCGCAGTGAAGCGGGCGCTGTACCGGTCTGTCGTGGTGAAGAGAGAGCTGAGTCAAAAGGCAAAGCTCTCAATTTACCGATCGATCTACGTTCCCACCCTCATCTATGGTCATGAGCTTTGGGTTATGACCGAAAGAACAAGATCTCGGATACAAGCGGCTGAAATGAGTTTTCTCCGCAGGGTGGCTGGACTCTCCCTTAGAGATAGGGTGAGAAGCTCAGTCATCCGGGAGGGACTCGGAGTAGAGCCGCTGCTTCTCCACATCGAGAGGAGCCAGTTGAGGTGGCTCGGGCATCTGGTTAGGATGCCTCCTGGACGCCTCCCTGGTGAGGTGTTCCGGGCATGTCCCACCGGGAGGAGACCCAGAGGAAGACCCAGGATACGCTGGAGGGACTATGTTTCTCGGCTGGCCTGGGAACGCCTTGGGATTCCCCCAGAGGAGCTGCTCCAAGTGGCTGGGGAGAGGGAAGTCTGGGCCTCCCTACTTAGGCTGCTACCCCCGCGACCCGACCCCGGATAAGCGGAAGAAAATGGATGGATGGATGGATTATTATTATTATTTCTTCTTTGGGACACAACAATCAGAAAAGTCTTTTTTATATATACAGTATATGTTTTTGTCTTCCCTTTCACTTCTGTTCTTACTGCAGATGTTTTGTTCTCTTTGCTCTCTATTCCTGCCTGAAAATGACACCTGACAAAAGCAAACATTTAATTAGACTGAATATCAAGATAAATGTCACACACATAGCAAATAAAATTTTATAGCAATATTTAGTGGATGGTTTCTAGGACAGTTTCTTCATTGCAAAATGTAATTTAATGCTTTAACTAAGATGTCTAAAAGGTTAAACATTGATGAAAACTACTTGAAATTAAAGGTCAACACGGTGTGACAATGATGGAAAAGTATTGTGAATTTGGTTTAAACAGTATGAGTCGAGCCTAAAATGAGTTGAAGCCAGTTTTTTTCTTTTTAAAGCAGAGACACAAATAATTTGCATTTCTTTATAACTGGCTGAAATTTTGGCAGAGGACCGTATAGTCTAAGTATAAACAAAAACAGACAGAAATCATCCACAACTAAAAACCAAGTGCATTTGAAAAAAAATTAGATAATGCGCATAAAAACTGTACAAGAGGAAATCTTTTGCTCTTATAAAACACGAGTGTTCACGGACTGACAATTAGAAGAGGAAAGAGAATAAATCTGAGTGTGATCAAGATGAGAGCGGAGAGGCTTTGATGATGAGGAGGAGGAGGAGATGAAGGAAGTGTCGGTTTAGCTCGTTCGCCCTCTCAGACACTCTCTGAGGACGGACTCAGAGCTAATCTACTCGCTCTTTTCCTTTCATTTAATCAATGTCACTGTTTGTCTCTGCTCCGCACATTCACCGTTTCTTCCTCTCCACTGCTTTGTTCTGTAAAACGCATCAGTGATTCTTCAGACCCAACAAACTAATTTGAATATGCACATTCACCAAATGTGTAAAACCAAGTACAACTTCCAAATGCAGTAGTATATCACAACAGGAAAATGTGTTGTACATCTCAGAAAATATTAAGCTCACCGTTGGTTTATCCATTCAACCTTTATTTATACAGGCTAGCCTTGTTGAGCCATGGTGACTCATTTACAAGAGGGACCTGTCTCACTCACACCCAGGGTCAATTTAGAGTTACCAATCAACCTAACATGCATGTTTTTTGGACTGTGGGAGGAATTCTTACATGCAGCTGAAACGTGGAGTCCTACTCGTGATGAATTCTTTACTCAGTGACTTCTCTTCACTGCTCAGTGGAGATTTATGCAGTGTTCTAAATTTGGAACGATACTTTTCGCTGTAAATCTTTTGTTAGAAAAAAGTTTTGGATATAATTAACTATTTAAGAGTTATCTCTGACTATTTAAGAAACCAAAATGAAACCAGTTTTTGAGTACATTGGAAACAGCTTGTCAACCCATATCAACCAGCATTAGAGAGCATAAGTTATTTTGTCCTGGATAT
>JBBPBX010021210.1:14310-35285 GCA_038048925.1 Garcialebias charrua
TCTCTGATTAACCAGATTCTACAAAAACATCTGTACAGGTAGTCCTCGACTTACGACGTTTCGGACTTACGTCACGCATCTCATATATAATTATATATTTTAAAATAAATGATAAATGTACAGTACTGTACAGTCACCAAGCACTTAGCCTATCCTAACACAGTTTTTAAAGATGAAGGAGTGAGTTGAATTGTCTCCCTCCTCCCTAGCAGGCTCCATTCACATAAAGGGAGCTAGCTCCCTTTATGTGAAAGGGAGACAATTCAACTCACTCCTTCATCTTTAAAAACTGTGTTAGGATAGGCTAAGTGCTTGGTGACTGTACAGTACTGTACATTTATCTATTTATAAATAAATAAAAATAAATAAATATATATATTTTTAATAAATAGATAAATGTACAGTACTGTACAGTCACCAAGCACTTAGCCTATCCTAACACAGTTTTTAAAGATGAAGGAGTGAGTTGAATTGTCTCCCTCCTCCCTAGCAGGCTCCATTCACATAAAGGGAGCTAGCTCCCTTTATGTGAAAGGGAGACAATTCAACTCACTCCTTCATCTTTAAAAACTGTGTTAGGATAGGCTAAGTGCTTGGTGACTGTACGGTACTCTACGTGTATTCATTTATAAAAAAAAAATAAAAAAAAATTTGTATGTGATCCGACTTACGTCATTTTCGACATACAAATTTTCCTTAGGTCCGGAACTCGTTCGTAAGTCGAGGACTCCCTGTACATATATATATATATACCCGGTATATATATACAGTAGTAGTCCCTCGCTACTTTGAGGTTCATTTATCGCTGGTTCGCTATTTTGCGGATTTTCACAGTAAAATTGGACGTGACACAATTGGCTGATTGATGGTTGACCCATACTTGTTTATTTAAAATAAATTATTTTTAATGATTTTGCACCATCTGAGTCTGTGTGACCAGATGAGTATGAATGAACACAGCAACATGAAACAGATTAGTAAGAACATGATGTGATTTTTCACTGTGATTTTTATGGTTAGATATTCATGAGTCTAACAGACTCAGGGTAGAAGCTGTTCCTCAGTCTAGTGGTTCTACACTTAATGATCCTTCATCTCTTTCATGATGAGAGCGGGACAAAAAGTGTGTGTGCTGTGTGAGTGGGGTCTTTCATGATGCAGGTGGCTCTTTTCCTGCATCTGGAGGTGTAGATGTCTGTGATGGTGGGGAGACTGACTCCAACATCTTCTGTGCAGCCTTCACCACTCTCTGTAAAGTTTTTCTTTCTGCAACTGTGCAGCCTCCATGCCACATGTTGATGCTGGAGCACAGGATGCTCTCCACTGCACACCTGTAGAAGGAGGTGAGGACTGGGCTTCTCAGACCAGCTCGTCTCAGCCGTCTGAGGAAGTAGAGTCTCTGATGAGCTTTCTTGATCAGGCTGGTGGTGTTGTCCCAGCTGAGGTTGTCATTCAGGTGTATTTGTTCCTTCTGATTGTTGTTCTTTCTATTTTGTTCTATCTACTTGGATGATAGAGCTTACAATCCTTTTTCTAATTCAAAATGGTTGAATTAACTCCTCTGCAAGTTTAGAAAAGTATACAACATGCTAATGATCCAGTTATTTAAGCAAGGTGTGTTGATACATAGAAGCATCAAACATGCAGGACACTGGACGCCAAAGATTCAAATTGGAAACCAGACTTTGATTGTTATGGTTTTTAAAGGTCTGCCTTGAACAGTCGTCATATTTTATGGTCAAATATGAAAAAAAAAAAAAAGAAAACCTAAGTTGCTTCCTTTCTGTGGAAATTCTCAGATTTGATGTTTTGCACCAGATGCCCTACCTGATGAAGGATTTGATGTTTTGCACCAGATGCCCTACCTGATGAAACCTGGGATTGAACCTGCAGCCTCAGATCTAAAAAAGCTAAGTCTGGTCCTCTGGACATTCAAAAAACAAAACAAAGCCAAAAAAAAAAGAATTATGAGACTGCAACACTGACCACCAAGCACCATGGAACATGTTAGCGTATCTGTTACGCTCCGCAGAGACAAAAAATATTTAGGAGACACGGTACACAGAAAAAGGTTTAAAACAAAACTTTATTTAACCAAATAAAAGGATCTTCAGGTAACAGGTGGGGTCTTCTTCAGCAACTCCCTCTGGTCTGGAGCTCACCTTCACCTTCTTCAGGCGCCCCACATCCCCCCAAAAAAGTAGCAACAGAATGGTGGACCAGATCAGTCTGGCTAAAATGAAAATAACGGCATTCAGGTAGATCCAACCCTATACAGGGCCTTCGAAACCTCCTAAACGATGATCTGCCTGACCAAAAGTCCCTCTAAACAAACAAAAGGTGATAATAGGACTACCAAAACTCACCTGGTTGTCAAAAGCTCAAAAATAACGAAGAAAAAATATCCCAGCTCACAACAGCCATCCCTCAGTGGACAGACACATAAACGTTGCTCTCAGTGTCCCAATAGAAAACACTCACATGAGCCACGGCGGCCCAGTTCCTCACCTCTAGGCTGGACTAGAGTTCAATCAGTACTACCAGTGCTCCAACACATACACCACTCTAATTAAACTAGAGTCTTTACGAGCGCGCACCTGCTTAGTCACAACTCCACAAGGGAGCTCAACACAAAATGGCTAGGGTAGGCAGAGGACACTCCTGAACACACATACACACAGCATTGCAGCTGTCTTCATCAAACTGGGTTACCTTCAGTAGACCTCAGGTTGTTCCAACAAAACCTCCGCTTGCTTCTACCAACCTCTGCTGGCTTTCAACAAATATCCGTCCTATGTAGATCTCAGCCTAAAGGTTTCATAGGCAGGACCCACAGGTGACCATCAGCACTGATTAAAACAGGCCAAGTAAAATAAAAGGTGCGTTCAGCAGACTGCAGCCAACATAAACAATACATCAATGGGGTTTAAATATGTTCAACCCCCAGGGTGCATAACACCCCCATGGCCAGTTTTTTTTGGATGAGGAGATGTGTAGATGTCACATAAAGACATAGCACACCTCCCACACAAAAAACAGGAACTTAGAGGCGCGAGAGCGCATCGGCCACAACATTATCTTTACCCTTAATATGTTGGATAGAGATGTTAAAAGGTTGTAGCCGTAAGGACCAACTCATTAGACGCGGTTCTTATTGCACATTCGGTTTAAAAACACCAGAGGGTTGTGATCCGTGTAAACAACAACTGGGTCACAGGAACCTCCAATATACACTTCAAAGTATTCTAACGCTAAAATCAGAGCTAAGGCCTCCTTTTCAATAGTGGAATACTGTTTCTGGTATTTATTCAGTTTTTTTGGAGAAGTAGGAGACTGGGTGTTCCATCCCATCAGCACTCTCTTGAAGGAGGACAGCTCCCACTCCAGTGTCACAAGCATCCACAGCTATTTTAAATGGGACATCAAAACATGGCGCGGATAACACTGAGCAAAGGTTAACAGTAACTTTGTTTGTTCAAATGCTGTTTGACATCGCTCAGTCCAGTTAAAAGCCAATCTGGGGCTAAGAAGATCTGTCATGGGAGTTGCTACAGAGGAGAAGTTTTTCCAAAACCCTCTGTAATATCCGACCATAGCTAAATACCATCGTAGTTCAGTACGAGTGGAGGGGACCGGAACGGATAGAATAGCTTCTATCTTTGCCTCTACCGGGCGTACTTGACCTCCTCCAACTATTTTGCTTAGATACGTCACTGTTGCGTGACCAAATTGACATTTAGACAGGTTAATGGTTAGGTTTGCTTCTTTCAGGTGAGCAAAAACAACCTGTATGTGTTTTAAGCGGTCATCTCACGTATCAGAGAAGACCACTATGTCATCTAGGTAGGCTTCACAAAAATCTAGCTCTGATAAAACAATATTCATTATCCTCTGAAAAGTGGCAGGAGCGTTGCCTATACCAAATGCCATCACAGTGTACTGTAAAAAGGTATCAGGTGTGACAAATGCAGAAATCTCCTGACCATGCTCTGTTAAAGGCACTTGCCAATAACCTTTTAAAGAGGACCACATGTAGGTCTTTAAAATTTTTATGTTATGTCTGTGTGCTATCTTGACAATATTAATTCATTTTAATACACAAAATAATTCTTAGATAATCAATTATACCCTTTTTAATTCTGCCATTTTTAACTTTCGTTTTGAACGACCGGTTTCTGATACAAGTTCTGAAGTCCACGCCCTTCAAAGATCTGTTTACGCCCTCTGTAACAGCCAGTATCTGTAATGTGTTGTTGTTTTAAAATTAGCTCTTTTTTTATTACTCATTTGACTTACTGTTAGTGCTAGCTTAAGATAACTTACCGAAACCCGTCTGAGCGCGCCGCAATTTGCTGCTCCTTTTAGCATTAGACCACCCGAATCCGATGCTAATGTTAGCTTGTTCCTCTTCCGGTGTTCGCCAGCTCCGCTCGTTGCACGCGGCGATTTTGGGAGTTATCGCTGTTCCAGTCAAGACAACACAAAGTTCACCAAGTGTCTCCCGTAAATTAATCCGTAAGGAGAAGGTCCTCGCTGCTGCGAGGCTGCTGCGAGGCTGCAGCGAGGCTGTACAGTTGAAGCTCCGCTTCATCCGCCAGAGGAGGGGTCCCGTTGCCACCGGTCCCTACGCCGGGGGTCTGCTCGTTTAATTTTTACCGGCTGCGCGTTGGGAGCGATCGCAAATACACTAAAAATTGAACTAAAACATAAAAATAACAATTATACTTTATTTATAAAGCCATTTAAAAAAACCACAGCTGCAACAAAGTGCTGTACACATGAAATTAAGAACATATAAACAAAAGATGAGATGAAATCATGAAAAACAACAGTCATGTGTTTAATACAGAAGTGGGTTGAGCCTAACCAGGGGTTGCTAGGTGAGGGGCTGGACTCAGGTTGGGGTGGGTTGTCCTCTCGCTTGTGACGTCACATGCGAGAGTATTTTAAAACGAAACGTATCTTATCACAGTAAAATAAATCTACTTAGAGTAAATAAACCACTGGGTGCATTTTTTTGGCACAAGGACTGTTTTTTTATGAAGTAAATACCCAAAGTTGAGTAAAAAAAACATTAAAAAGTGAATTTTGCAAGTGTGGTCCCCTTTAATAAGTCAAGTTTAGTCACGAACCGTGCAGCTCCTACATGGTCTCTACACAGTCCTCCATTCTGGGTAATGGGTAACAATCAGGTTTTGTTACTACAGTACGTTGACCTTTCTAAAATCGGTAAAGAACCTGTCGCTTCCACCGTGTTTAATAGCTAACAGACACGGCGAGCTCCATGCACTATGACTCGGTACAGCCAATCTGTTGTCTAGCATATACTTTACTTGTTCTTTTAAACGTTGTCGTTTGTTTGGGTTTCCTCTGTATGGGTGTTGTTTAATCGGCTGAGTTTCATCCACGTCAATGTCATGTCTTATTATTCCTGTTTGAGAGAGAATATCAGTAAACAAACAGTAATTCGAGGCAATCAACTGTTTAATAATGAATTCAATTTATAACGCGCTTTTCATTAGTGAAAATCTCAAACCGCTACACACATTGAATGCTACACACATTCATACACCGGTAGCGGCAGACTACCATGCAAGGTGCTTTCCAGTCCTACCGGGAGCAACTCGGGGTTAAGCGTCTTGCCCAAGGACACAACGACACATGGTGTGGGGAACCGGGATTCGAACCGCCAACCTTCCGATCGGGGGACGACTGCCATTACCACTACGCCACGGCCGCCCGTTTTTTTTTCTGGGCTATTTCAAATCCTCTCTCTTAGGATCATCAAGATGAGTAAACAACAAATCTAAAAAATTTAAATAGTGTGAGTTAGAGAGCTTTCCTTCCATGTCTGCAGGAAGGGAACTGGCCACCTCGCTTTCAGCACTGGAGAGCTCCTGCTTGTCTTCTGCAGACTCAGCTACTCTGAAAGCACACACCGTTTCAAGTTTTAGGTCAACTGGTTCAATATAAGGCTTTATCATGTTAACATGACATAATCAGGACCCACGTCTTCTATCAGGGGTAGAGATTATGTAATCATGATCAGATAGTTTTTCTTTGACAGCATATGGTCCACTGTAGCAGGCTTGCAGGCTAGTGCCTGGGACAGGAAGTAATGTTAATACATAACTGGTTGTGATTATCGTACCCACCACTGCACCCTGTATTCACTGGTTAACTGGACATCATTAACCTCACGCAGACTCTTCCACTGGTACATTTTCATCTTTAAATCACTTCTTGGTCTGCTACCCTCAGAGGTGTCAAGTAACGAAGTATAAATACTTCGTTACTTTACTTAAGTACAAATTTTAGTTATCTATACTTTAGTAAAGTAATTATTTTTCAGCCTACTTTATACTTCTACTTCTTACATTTTCACGCAATTACTGGTACTTTCTACTCCTTACTTTTTAAAAATAGCCTCGTTACTTTTCTTTCATTTTGCCGTTTTTTTTTTTGTAGAATATAGATATTCACGCAGGACTTTCCAAAAATTGAACATAAATATCGCAGCCGTCACTCACCAGTGTTGCCAGATTGGGCGGTTCACCGCGATTTTCCTTCTCACTTTTGCGGGTAAAGAGTGCTTTGGGTGGGTGGGACTCTATCTGGCAACACCGGTCACGCCGGTGTTTACGCGTGTGCCTTTACATCCGGGGCAGCGTCGGCAGCGCCGGGACCCTCCATGTCAATGTAGAAGCGTCTGCGGCACCGGGACCCTCCATCAGTAGTTGGGGCGTCTTCTATAGCAACTTCATCCGGCGAAGCCATGCTGTCCGTGACGCTGACTTGCTAGGGGCTCTGCTAGCGCTAGCATTAGCGTCTCGCGAGACAACGTTACCTCTCAACGAGAGATATCGCGGGAGTTTAATATCGCGAGATCTCGTACAACGAGATCTCGTTACATGCCTAATATTGAGGTAAGCTGAAAGTTTTTTTTTTTAAATCAGTCAGTTGATTACTGACTTCTAGTGACCTAGTAACATACTAATGTTGTATAATGTTTTCTATGGTTAGGAGGTACTAGCCATGGAACTAGCTACATGCTCTGGGTTTGCTTGCTAACATTGTTTCTCTTTTTTATTCAGATTTAAAACATATTTTCTTTCTGTCAGAGTTTTCACTGAACTTAACAAAGTTTTACTTCATAGACTACGTTCACACTGCAGGCAAATGCTCAATAATACCCCTATACATGATATTCGGTAATAAAAAGAAAACTGTTGATGTTCCACTCAAAATTGAGGATGTTGAGATTTGTAGAGTGAGTGAGGTGAAGTTTTTGGGTGTTATCATTGATGACAAACTGACATGGAAACAACACATAAATTCTGTAAGAATAAAAATAGCTAAATCGATAGCAGTACTGTACAAAGTTTGGTAGACTATAATATTTTATCAGTTATGTATAGAGCTCAAAATAATACATTACCTTTAAATATCCAAATGCACTTTGTTAAAAGACAAAGTTGTTATAATCTTAAGGGGACAGAGTTGTTTGTAAAACCACAATTCAGAACCAGTTTGAAGGGACGTTCTACCTCAATTCAGGGAATTAGATTATGGAATGGCTTGGAGAATGTAGTTAAAAATGCCAAGTCAATGTTTACATTTAAAAAATTGATCAAAACAAATGTGTTAAAAAATATATATGAAATAGCGTAATGTGTATTGTATTAGTTAGAAAATTAGAAAGAGTTAGTCATTTTGTACTGTTGGCTGAAGATTATTATTGTTTAATCTGATTGTTGGAAAAAGTTGGTTGAAGATTATTATTGTTTACATGGTTGATTATTGTTGTTTAATCTGATTGTTGGAAGTAAGGGGCAGATATAATAAGATTTATTCTTCTTTCTGCTACCTTTCATTTTTTTACATTTTGTACACAATCATTTATGAGATTGTCTTGTATTGTTTCTTTTGTAAAAAAAAATGAACAAATTTAATAAACATAAACATAAACATACAGTATGGTTATTTTAATATATTTAAATTTGCATTTAAATGTGTCTATTTTCAATGGGCATATATGCAGTTAAGACAGGTAGCTTAGTGCACCCCTAGTTTTTCAACATTAACAATATAATATAATCTAGTCTAAAAAAATGATTTTTGTGGGGGAGGTGGGGTTGTATACAATAGTATGTGTGGTGCGGCCTAAGCATTTGTCTTTGTTGTTGCTTTTTCTTACGCTACTTTTACTTTTATACTTTTAAGTAGTTTTGAAACCAGTACTTTTTTACTTTTACTTGAGTAAAAAGCTAGAGTTGATACTTCTACTTCTACAGAAGTAATTTTAAATCCCAGTATCTATACTTCTACTTGAGTAATGAATGTGAATACTTTTGACACCACTGGCTACCCTCATACATCTCCTCCTACATGTCTTTACGTGAGTGCAGCTACAGTGTGCGCTCTCAGGACATGATTACCTGCAGTGTTCCGTCAGTGAGGACTGAACTTGGAAAAAGGGCCTTCTCCTACTCCGCTCCTGCTTCATGGAATATCTTACAAAAAGATCTGAAGCTCTCGACCTTGACTTCTCTAAATGGTTTTCAGAATCTGTTGGAATCCTGGCAAAAACCAATGCAGATTTGTTCCTGTCTTTGATTTTATACGTCTACCTTATAATGTTTTGCTAGTTTTTTGATACTTTGTTAAAAAAAAAAAAAAAAACTTTCTTTTGTTTTTTTCTCTCTTTTGTTTTCTATTGTTTATTGTTTGTTTGTTTATTGTTTAAGGAAATTCTACCACTGCTGTTCATTGTTCTTTAGTTTTAGCAGGTCACTTTCGTAAATGAGCCCATGAGGTTCAAAAGATTTACCTGACTAAATAAAGGTTGAATGAATAATACCTTGTCTCCAGGTTGAAACGTTCTCTCCACAGCTTTCTTGTTAAAGAGAGACTTCATTTTTGCTTGTGCAGTTTGCATATTTTTCTGGGTTATTTCACAAGCACGTTTTAGTTTCAAACGAAAGTCACTGTCATAATCCAACAGGTTTTTTTTCAGTGTTTTCACACAACAATTTTTCTTTTAGCAGCTTCAAAGGACCACGAACGTTGTGAGTGAATACTAACTTAGCTGGACTAAAACCCAAAGACTCTTGAACAACTTCACGTATAACAAACATTTGCAAATGTGCCCCTTCATCCTAGTCCTTCTCAAACTCCAGACAGTAGGTGTGTAACATTGTTTTCATGGTCTCATGGAAGCGCTCAAGGGCACCTTGACTCTCAGGGTGATAAGCAATAGAACAGGAATGTTTAATATTTAGTTGTTCTAAAACCTGCTTAAACACTTTAGACATAAAGTTACTTCCCTGATCAGTCTGCACTACACGTGGTAGTCCAAATAGTGAAAAGAAATTTTAGTGAGCACTTTAACCACCACTGGTGTAGTTATTTTACGCACCAGGAATACTTCTGGAAATCTAGTGGAGGTACACATCACAGTGACTAAAAACTTGTTCCCAGCTTTAGTCCTTGCCAAAGGTCCAACACAGTCTACAATAACATGTTCAAAGGGGTCTGAAAGAGCTGGAATTTGGTACAAGGGTGCAGGAGGAATTGTTTGGTTCGGTTTACCGGCTATTTGGCAAACATGACAAGAACCACAATGATGTACGTCTTTTTTTAATCCAAGCCAAAAGAAATTACGCAATATGCGGTCATAAGTTTTTCTGACACCCAAATGGCTAGCTAACGGGTTGTCATGCGCTAAGCGCAAAACCTCAGCATGATATGGTGTGGGAAGTATGATCTGTACGACATGATGCCATTCCTTACCAGGAAGGACAGTTAAAGGTGTCCATTTACGCATTAACATGCCCTGCTTTAAAAAGTATCCCATACTTAGTAGTTTAGGATCGTCAGGTAAGTCATCATTAAAGAAGGTTTTTAACATTTCATCCTTCTTTTGAAGATCAATTAGCTGTTGTCTGGACAGCGAAAGTTTCCCATCCTCAAATTTTTCCACGTCCGCTTCTGTTTTTACTGGAACTTGTTTTGTTTCAGTGTTCATCATAAAGCTGTCGCTTAAATCAATACCATACTCTTTCCCTTCTTCTTGTTTACGCTTGTAAGCTGCCCGCGTTACAGCACACGACATGAACACGTCAAGGAATGTGTGCGCCATCTCATCTGATTGAGCACACAGCACCAGGGGCCTCATGTACAAAGACTTGCATGGATTTCTCACTGAAAAGTGCCGCACGGTCAAATCCAGAAATCTGCGTACGCACAAAAAAATCCAGATGTATCAAACTGTGCATACGCCGGTATCCACGCACATTCCTTTTGTACATCACAACCAACGTGGGATTGAGCGCACATGAGAGAGTGGCCGACTCCGCCTTTGACACGCCTCCATATAAATATGCAAATTCATTTAGATATGCCCTGCACGTTAGGAATGTCGTCTTTGCTCTATTGCAAATCATGTAGAAACGTGGAAAAAAGAGGAACTTCACGGACTGTGAACTGGAGACACTTCTGAGTCACGTAGAGAGGCACAGAAAAAGGTTTTGTCTGGCACGCTCAGCGCACAACAAACCGTCTACTTTTAAATGGAAAGTTGACCCAGCTGCTTTAACATGCATTGATAGATCAGTGGTTAGCGTGCCCGCCTTTCGTCCCGAAGGTCATGAGTTCGACTCCCGCATGGTACAACGTTTATTTATTTTTTAATTCATTCCAGATTTAAAGAACACAAGAAAACTGTTTAGAATGAACAACATGAAATGAAGGCAAAAGGGGATTTCTTGTGGTTTTTTTGTTAATAGTTTTCTTGTGTTCTTTAAATCTGGAATGAATTAAAAATAAAGACAAACGTTGTTTTCATTTAAATATACCCTGCAACAGAGAAATATCGTCTTGTCCCATCATGCATCACGTTCTTCAACTGCTAAAACAGCTAAGAATGAACAAAAAACAAGAATTTAAGCTGTGCAGAACTATTCAGTCTTTCTGTTTGTTATATTTTTTGCAGGTTGTATTCTGATTGCGTCCATGTGGATGTAATAATTGTTCATCATGTGTGTTTGGGTGGAAATAATCATTATTCCCACCATGAACAGTTTCCAGAATCGCCTGTAGGTGTCGCCAAAGGAACACAAACCACAGAAACGTGCCTACGCCAAGCCTGGAGCTGGCGTGAAAATGTACTTGGATGCGCACATATTCACGTTCAGTTCAGTTTTGATACATACGGGGTTTTGCGTGGATAGTGACGTACGCACGGTTTTTGTGCGCACGCACGGTTGATACATGAGGCCCCAGGACGGGTGTTACCTCAGGAGTAACAAGCACACGTCCTCCAGCAAAATCATTTCCCATGATCATGGAGACTCCTGCAATGGGAAAACTTAGTCGAAGCCCCATCACAGCTTCTCCTGAATATAATTCAGAATGTATCACAACTTGGGCTAAAGGCACTTTAAAGGCTTGCATGCTAAAACCACGTATAGGTAGCTTGGTTTCAATCATCTCAATTTTATTTAAAGGTAGAATAATAATAATAATAATAATGAATTCCATTTATAATGCACTTTTCATTAATAAAAATCTCAAAGTGCTACAAAGTGTAACAAAGCAAAGATCAAAATAAAACAAGTGATAAAATCAAATAAAATCAATAATAATATCGACTAAGATCAAAGATAAAATCATGTGGATGCAGATTAGGCTTGCTTAAAAAATAAATAAAATAAAACAAGTGATAAAATCAAGTAAAATCAATAATGATATCAGCTAAGATCAAAGATAAAATCATGTGGAGGCAGAATAGGCTTGCTTAAAAAGAAAAGTCTTTATGCTGCTTTTAAAGTCAACCAGTGACTGTGGAGCTCTCAGGTCGTCAGGGAGGGAGTTCCACAGGCGGGGGGCAGCCACACAGAATGCTCGGTCTCCCATGGTCCTCAATTTGGTCCGAGGAATATGAAGGAAATTACTGTTCTGTGATCGTAGAGACCGGGTGGATGAATATGGTGCAAGAATGTCCTTTAGATAGTCAGGTGAAGTGCCGTGCAAGCATTGATGTGTAATGAGAGCAGTTTTGTATTGAATTCTGTAGGTGACAGGAAGCCAATGGAGGTTATGGAGAATGGGTGTAATATGTTCAAATTTATGAACTCTCAACAGAATCCTTGCTCCACTGTTTTGAATGTATTGAAGTTTCTGAACACCTTCCAATATGAAGGATTGAGAGGCAACTGTGTCACGTAATATTTTAACCGGTACCTTATTACCAGAATGTGATGCAGAGACGAACCCATCCATGATAATGGGTCAAAAATTGTCACTCTCTGGGAAACCTGTTGTAGAAGACAACTGTTTATTCAGTGTTTTAATCAGAGCCACTGGCTTTGAATCTTTTCTCTTTAGCTTAGGGCAATGGTTACTAATGTGTCCTTCTTGTTTGTAATAAAAACAAACTATTTTATCTTTTGAAGCCATCTCACACCCAAATGAAGCTCCACTTTCACTACGTCCCGGCACAGGTGCACCAGAATTTTGATGAGTCGCAAGGGCTCCTCTCGGTTTGAACAGGAAACCGTTACCTATGGACCTGAAAGATCGGGGAGACTCAAAACTGTAGTTTTTAGTTTTATCATAATTAGGTGATTTGTCAAAGTGAAGACGCTCAAAACTAATTTTGTGCGTCAACACATAATCGTCCACCAGGACTGCAACTTTAGAAGCCTCTGACACTTTATTTTCATTCAAATAAGTGGCTACCCTTTCTGGTAAACTCTTTTTAAAATCCTCTATTAATATCAGCTGCTTAAGCTGATCAAAACCGGTCACGGAACTTGCCGCGCACCAACGATCAAAAATAATCTCCTTCTCTCTTACATATTCGGTGTATGTTTGACTCTCTAGCTTCCTCAATTTCCGGAACTTCTGCCGGTACGCTTCCGGAACTAATTCATAGTCCGCATGATAGCTTCTTTCACCTTCACAAAACCACTACTGTCTATTACTGAAAGAGATGCGTAAGCATCCTGAGCTTTTCCTTTTAACACGCATTGCAACAATAATGGCCAAACATTTTTCGGCCATTTAAACGACCGTGCAGCTTTTTCAAACAGGATAAAATATTTGTCTACGTCACTCTCGTTAAATGGTGGTACAAGCTGTACATTTTTACTCACATCAAAATCACGCACTGGTGGGTGAGAAGGATTAGCTCCACATTCTAATTCCTTCAGGCGAATTTCAGCATCCAACTCTGCTTTGCGTTGTTCAAACATAATTTATTTTTCTCTCAGAGCGGTCTGCTATGCAAGCTCTGTTGTCCTCATGGCAGCTTCAGCTTCACCTTTTCTCCTAGCAGTTTCAGCTTCATTTTTCCTCCTAATAGTTTCATTCTCAAGCTTTGCTTTTCTCATAGCAGTTTTGTTCTCCTATTATCGCAAAGCAGCTTTTCTCATTTCTAACTCGATTTCTTTTAAACGCACCTCCTTATCCACCTCGTAAGTTCTAAACAGAGAACCTACTGGACTTTTTGGAACCATTTCAGCAGGAAAAATCCCAATGTGAGCTAACTCTGAGATCAATTATCCTTCTATCGTCTCCCTCTTAGTGCGTCTATCCACAGTAATTTTAAAATGATCTGCCATACACAACTGCTACATTGTGCAGTTAGCTAAAATCTCCACTGTGGGTTGTTCCACAAAACTGTCTAAATCGAACTCCATAACTTTAGACACAAAACAATTTGTAACCTGTTCACTCAAACCACTGTATTCAACAGTACAAAAACGTCCTAGCTGCAATTGAACGCAGCACAACTGGGGGAACAAACACTGCTTTAGCAAGCGACTGCAAAAAAACAGACGTCCAACTCAATCAAGCAGCCCAAAGAGCACAGCAGGTGGTCAAAACACACAGAACACAGCTAAACGCAACCTCACCACAATTGTATTCTAAAGGCAAACTAGCTAATTTCAGTCATCTCGTGACGAGCCCCCAATAAATAATGCTATGCTCCGCAGAGACAAAACATATTTAGGAGACACGGGACACAGAAAAACGTTTAAAACAAAACTTTATTTATCTACATAAAAGGATACCCTGATGCATGCTCAATAATCCAGGTAGAAAAAAAAAAAAAGCTAAGACTGGTCCTCTGGATATTCAAAAAACAAAACAAAGCAAAGCAAAAAAAATTGTAGAAAAGTTTCGTCTATGGTCCTCTTCGATCATGTGAGCAACTGGTTTCAGGCTGTCATCAGCCAACTGGTTGATCCACTGTGAGAGGGTGCTATTTATAAGACTGAGCTGAATACAGCAGCTCAGACTGAGGAAGTCTTTCGGACGAAAGACGAAAAGTTTCTACAATTTTTTTGCTTTGTTTTGTTTTGTTTTTTGAATGTCCAGAGGACCAGACTTAGCTTTTTTAGATAAATAAAAGGATCTTCAGGCAGCAGGTAGGGTCTTCTTCAGCAACTCCCTCTGGTCTGGAGCTCACCTTCACCTTCTTCAGGCGTCCCACATCCCAAAAAAAAGTAGCAACACAATGGTGGACCAGATGAGTCTGGCTAAAAAGAAAATAATGCCGTTCAGGTAGATCCAACCCTATACAGGGCCGTCAAAACCTCCTAAATGATGATCTGCCTGACCAAAAGTCCCTCTAAACAAACAAAAGGCGATAATAGGACTACCAAAACTCACCTGGTTGTCAAAAGATCAAAAATAATGAAGAAAAAGTATCCTAGCTCCCAACAGCCGTCCCTCAGTGGACAGACACATAAACGTTGCTCTCAGCGTCCCAAAAGAAAACACTCACATGAGCCACGGTGGCCCAGTTCCTCACCTCTAGGCTGGACTAGAGTTCAGTCAGCAGTACCAGTGCTCCAACACATACACCACTCTAATTAAACAAGAGTCTTTCCGAGCATGTACCTGCTCAGTCACAACTCCACACGGGAGCTCAACACATAAGCCAGGGTGGGCGGAGGACATACACACACACAGCACTGCAGTTGCCTTCATCAAACTTGGTTACCTTCAGCAGACCTCAGGTTGTTCCAAAAAAACCTTTGCTTGCTTCTACCAACCTCTGCTGGCTTTCAACAAACCTCTGCCCTTGGCCTCCTGGGGGTCATTGTGTGTAGTCGCTGGTGGAGCTCGTCCGGTTCTCTCCCTTGGTCGGATCTGGGGAGTGGGCGAGTGGCTTGTCCTGTTCGGGTGGCCCTGGGGACTCTGGGCTCGGGGTCCTTTTTGGGGTCTTGGGCTTGGATCTCACCTTCTTCTGCCTCGGGCCATGGGGGGACGGATCTCTGATACTTCACGGTCGCTGCTGAATGTTCTATTGGAGGAACCTTATTCACTTATGCATGCTCACAACCACACACAAATGGATGCAGGGATGTATATGTAGATATCATATGTAGATGTATAGATGGATATGTGATATTGTGGTGGACCACTAGAGGGCTCTACTCACACCCAGTGGACCGAATGTGTTACAGGATGCTTTTATTGTGAAAGGTCCAGAGGACCGGATGTTGTGTTGGTATATAAGGCGGTGTTGGGTGGTTTTCCCGCCAGTTGAGTAGGAGTTGATTAAAAGTGAAGAACTACATCCCGTCTCCTGTGTCGTCTCTTCACCACCTCCTACACTGGTGACCCTTGTGAATTGAAATGACGACATCTGAAGGTCAAGCCAGCTCTCCTCAGCTGTCCGCGGTTGTGGAACCTCCACCGGCGGCCCCGCTCGCTTTTGCAGTGGCCGTTAAAATCCCGGACTTCTGGCTGCACGCACCTCGGTCGTGGTTCGCCCACGTCGAATCACAGTTCGCTCTTCGCGGGATCTCTGCAGACGACACCAAATACCACCATGTGGTCGCTTCACTGGACCCATTGTCCACCCAGCGGGTAATGAGCCTGCTCGAAGACCCTCCTGCACAAGGAAAATACGACGCCCTCAAGGAGCTCCTTCTGCAGCGTTACACGCTCTCAGACGCGGAGCGCGCCGAGAAACTGTTTTCCCTCTCCGATTTGGGCGATGGCACAGCTCTTGAGCTCATGGAAGGAATGTTGTCTTTGAGGGGTTCAGCTGACTGTGAGTTTCTCTTTCTCCACCTCTTCCTCCGCCGGCTTCCGGCTCCAGTGCGCACAGCCCTGGCCAACTCCCCGTTTCTGCAGCAGAAGGATTACCGCTCGCTGGCCCGCGAAGCCGACCGCATCCTGCTGGCTGCGAGGACGTTCGCGGTCCAAGCGGCGGTCCCCGGATCTCCAGCGGCGCCCGAGCTTCGAGCATCGCCCTCAGCGCCGGACGAGCCAGTGGTCGTAGCAGGAGTCGCCCGCAGGCGGTCAGGGGCCGCACTTTGTTTCTACCACCAGCGTTTTGGCGCCAAAGCACGACGGTGCGTCCCACCGTGCAGTCAAGCCGCAGGGAAACGAGAACGCCAGCAGCCGCTAGCAGTCGCGGCCGTTGGCGACAAGGAAAGGCTGCTTTTCATCGAAGACTCGAGGTCGGGGAGGCGGTTCCTGGTGGACTCCGGCTCGCAGAAGAGCCTCGTTCCCCCGACTGGCTCCGACAGGTTAGCAGAAGGCTGCGGGCCGCAGCTAACCGCGGCTAACGGCTATCCCATCAAGACGTTTGGCGAAAGGTTGGTGACTGTTCGTTTCCATGAACGGGACTTCCAGTGGAACTTTGTGGTAGCTGCTAGCTCAGTCCCTATTTTAGGGGCTGATTTTCTTTGTGCTCACGGGCTCCTGGTTGATTTAGCTAACAGACGTTTGATCGACGCTGTGTCTTTTTCGTCACTGCCTTGTGAGACGCGAGGAGCTGGGCCTTTAATGCATGCTAACTTTTTAGCTTCGGGTAATGTGTTTCAGCGTTTATTGTCTGAATTCCCCTCGCTGACTGTTCCTGATTTTGCAAACACAAACACAAAACATGGGGTCGAACATTATATTCCCACAACGGGCCCCCCGGTGTTCGCACGTGCACGCCGCCTTGATGCTACTAAGCTAGCAATAGCACAGGAAGAGTTTGCTAACATGGAGCGTTTAGGCATCGTGCAACGCTCAAACAGTCCGTGGGCCTCCCCCCTCCACATGGTGCCCAAGGCAGATGGCAAATGGCGGCCATGTGGGGATTTCCGCCGCCTTAATAACATCACAGAGAACGATCGTTATCCCATCCCCCACATCCAGGATTTTTCAGTGCACCTGGCTGGGACCTCCATTTTTTCTAAAGTAGATTTAGTACGGGGGTACCACCAGGTTCCTGTGCATGTGGAGGATGTCCCTAAGACCGCTGTTATCACGCCTTTCGGCCTTTTTGAGTTTTTGCGCATGCCTTTTGGTCTTAAAGGTGCAGCACAAACATTTCAGCGGTTGATGGATTCAGTCCTAAGGGGTCTGTCCTTCGTATTTGTGTACCTGGATGACGTCCTGGTGGCTAGCAGCTCGGCTGAGCAGCACTTGTCCCACCTCCGTGAGGTTTTTCAGCGCCTGGCAGCACATGGCCTGATTGTAAATACAGCAAAATGCCAGTTTGGGCTGCCAGTCATTGACTTTTTGGGCCACCGCATTTCTGCCAGTGGTGCCGTCCCGTTACCAAACAAAGTGCAGGCGGTGTCCGATTTCCCACAGCCCCAGTCTGTTAAAGCGCTACAAGAATTTTTGGGAATGGTTAACTTCTATAACCGTTTCCTCCCCAGGGCAGCACAACTGCTGCGTCCGCTCTATGGAGCGCTGAAAAAGAAAAAGCCCAACGACAGCGTGGACTGGACACCAGAACGCCTACAGGCATTTGGTGATGCTAAAGCTGCACTGGCCACTGCTGCCCTTTTGGCCCATCCATCCCCAGCGGCGCAAATAGCTTTAACAACCGACGCATCTGATGTTGCGGTGGGGGCTGTGTTAGAACAGCAGGTTTCCGGGGTTTGGCAGCCGCTTGCATTTTTCAGCCGTACGCTGCGGGACAATGAGCTGAAATACAGTGTTTTTGACAGAGAGTTGCTGGCGCTTTACCTGGCCACACGCCATTTCAGGTTTTTCCTGGAGGGCCGCCGGTTCACTGCATATGTTGACCACAAACCCTTGGTGTTTGCGATGTCAAAAATTTCTGACCCCTGGTCTGCTCGCCAGCAACGCCACCTCGCAGCGGTGTCTGAATTTACTACAGACATTCAGCATGTGGCTGGAAAATCCAACGTGGTGGCCGACTGTCTCTCCCGGGTGCTGATCTCTCCCGTATACGTTGGCATCGATTTTTCTGCTATGGCTGCGGACCAACGTAGCGACGCAGAAATACTCGAGCTCCAGTCCGGGCCCACGGGCCTCGAGTTGGAGGAACGGCAGGTGAATGACGGAGGTCCCCTCCTGCTCTGTGATGTTTCTACTGGCAGGCCCCGCCCCCTGGTTCCAGTTTCATGGCGACGCCGCGTTTTTGACTCCTTACATTCCCTTTCTCATCCAGGTGTTAGAGCCTCGGTGAAACTGGTCAGTTCAAAGTTTGTTTGGCCCGGTCTGCGTAAAGCAGTTAAGGAGTGGGCAGCAGCGTGTGTCCCATGCCAGCGCGCTAAGGTTAACAGGCACACCAAAGCACCTTTGGAACCCTTCTCCATCCCAGGTCGGCGGTTTGATCATGTGCACGTAGACCTGGTGGGCCCTCTGCCTCCATCACAAGGTTTTACTCATCTGCTGACTATGATAGACCGGACCACCAGGTGGCCTGAGGTGGTTCCTTTGACATCCACGACATCTGCAGTGGTGGCCCGGGCATTTTTGTCTACCTGGGTGGCGCGTTTTGGCCCCCCTTCAGACATTACATCAGACCGGGGCCCGCAGTTTGTTTCTGAACTTTGGTCTACCATGGCCAAGAGTCTGGGGACTAACGTTCACAGGACCACCGCTTACAACCCCCAAGCTAATGGTTTGTGTGAACGGTTTCACAGATCATTGAAAGCTGCACTGCGTGCTGCATTGACCGGTGACAACTGGATTGACCGTCTTCCCTGGGTTTTGTTGGGTTTACGTACCGCAACCAAAGAGGACCTGAGCTCTTCCCCGGCTGAACTGGTTTTCGGTCAACCTGTGCGCGTCCCCGGTGAGTTTTTACCTGAGGTACCCTCACCACAGTTTGCTCCACCGTTGCTCCATTTTTCACCTCAGGAGGCCCCTTTTCGTGTCCCGGCCCGGTACACCATTGTTTACCGCAGTCATTTGTCCCTAAGAGTCTGGAGTCCTCTAAATTTGTTTTTGTCAAACACAATGCACACAGGACACCACTACAGCCTTTGTATGATGGACCGTTTCGGGTTCTTCAACCAGGTCCAAAACATTTCCTTTTAGATTTAGGGGGTCGTACTGAGACTGTCTGTATCGATAGGCTTAAACCAGCTCATGTTGTGTCAGATGATCAGGTTGTTACGGCCCAGGCTCCTCGCAGGGGCAGACCTCCATCCACATTGTTAACGGACTGCTGTCCCCCTGCCAGAGACTCTCAACATCCATTGGAGCCCGAATCTTCTGCAGGCCCTCCTCGGAGCCCTCCGCTTCATCAGACTGGTTCTGCAGGGCCCAGGTTCAGCCGTTCTGGTCGTTTAATCAAACCTAAAATGCGGGACTAGTGATGGACCTTACTGGGTGTTCTGGGGGGGCGTGTGTGGTGGACCACTAGGGGGCTCTACTCACACCCAGTGGACCGAATGTGTTACAGGATGCTTTTATTGTGAAAGGTCCAGAGGACCGGATGTTGTGTTGGTATATAAGGCGGTGTTGGGTGGTTTTCCCGCCAGTTGAGTAGGAGTTGATTAAAAGTGAAGAACTACATCCCGTCTCCTATGTCGTCTCTTCACCACCTCCTACAATATGAATGTATATGTAGGTATACTGTATACAGTATATATTTGTAGGTATGGGTATGTTTATTTATGGAAATCTACTGCAGGGTCATGAATATTATTAGTCTTTATGCATGTATGTTTCATTGCTGTGTTCTGTCATGTGCTTTGCAGGATTGCAGACGGAGGTTGGGTGTGTTTGCCTTGTGCTCTTTTTGTGGATAATTGTTGTGTTTTGTTGTCTTACTTTCTATCTTTCTTTTTCATTCATTCATTCAACCTTTATTTAGTCAGGTAAATCTTTTGAACCTCATGGGCTCATTTACGAAAGCGACCTGCTAAAACTAAAGAACAATGAACAGCAGTGGTAGAATTTCCTTAAACAATAAACAATAAACAAACAAACAATAAACAATAGAAAACAAAAGAGAGAAAAAAACAAAAGTTTTTTTTTTTTTAACAAAGTATCAAAAAACTAGCAAAACATTATAAGGTAGACGTATAAAATCAAAGACAGGAACAAATCTGCATTGGTTTTTGCCAGGATTCCAACAGATTCTGAAAACCATTTAGAGAAGTCAAGGTCGAGAGCTTCAGATCTTTTTGTAAGATATTCCATGAAGCAGGAGCGGAGTAGGAGAAGGCCCTTTTTCCAAGTTCAGTCCTCACTGACGGAACACTGCAGGTAATCATGTCCTGAGAGCGCACACTGTAGCTGCACTCACGCAAAGACATGTAGGAGGAGATGTATGAGGGCAGCAGACCAAGAAGTGATTTAAAGATGAAAATGTACCAGTGGAAGAGTCTGCGTGAGGTTAATGATGTCCAGTTAACCAGTGAATACAGGGTGCAGTGGTGGGTACGATAATCACAACCAGTTATGAATCTTAGTGCACCATGATAGACAACATCCAACATCCGCAGGGTGCTTGTAGGAGCATTCATGTAGAGAATGTCACCGTAATCAATGGAGGGAAGGAAAGTCACAGACACAAGGCGTTTCCTGACATTCAGTGATAGACATGATCTGTTTCTGAAAAAGAAACCCAGTTTAACTTTCAGTTTCTTCACTAGGTTTTCCACGTGGAGTTTAAAAGAGAGATGTGAATCAATCAGGATACCCAGATATTTATAGGAATCAACAAACTCAATAGGGACACCATTTGA
>JBBPBX010021211.1:0-42594 GCA_038048925.1 Garcialebias charrua
ATATATATATATATATATATATATATATATATACAGTATATACATACAGTGAGGAACATAAGTATTTGAACACCCTGCAACTTTGCAAGTTCTCCCATTTAGAAATCATGGAGGGGTCTGAAATTTTCATCTTAGGTGCATGTCCACTGTGAGAGACAATCTAAAAATAAAAATCCGGAAATCACAATGTATGATTTTTTAATAATTTATTTGTGCGTTACTGCTGCAAATAAGTATTTGAACACCTGTGAAAATCAATGTTAATATTTGGTACAGTAGCCTTTGCAGTTACAGGGGTCAAACATTTCCTGTAGTTTTCCACCAGGTTTGCACAAACTGCAGCAGCAGGATTTTGGCCCATTCCTCCACACAGATCTCTAGATCAGCCAGGTTTCCGGGCAGTTGCTGAGAAACACAGAGTTTGAGCTCCCTCCAAAGATTTTCTATAGGGTTTAGGTCTGGAGACTGGCTATGCCACTCCAGAACCTTGATATGCTTCTTATGGAGCCACTCCTTGGTTTTCCTGGCTGTGTGCTTTTGGTAATTGTCATGTTGGAAAACCCAGCCAAGACCCATCTTCAATGCTCGAACTGAGGGAAGGTTGTTCCCCAAAATCTCAATCAATACATGGCCCCGGTCATACCATACCATTTTATTTATAGAGCACTTAAAACAGCAACAAGGCCAACCAAAGTGCTGTACAAACAGATTAAAAAACAGGCAACATACAAGCAACATACAAAATGAAGTAAAATCAGAATATACCTGTAGACATAAAAACGTTGCAGATTATAAATATAACGACTAACCTGCGTGAAGCAAACAGGTTCAAACACAGATCTTCTGGTGTTGAAAGCTACAGAATAGTAGTGGGCTTTTAAATGGTACAGTATTTGAAAACCGAGAGGGAGGGGGCCTGTCTGACGAGCAGAGGTAACTCGTTCCAAAGTCTTGGGCCTGCTACAGAGAAGGGCCTGTCACCTCTGAGTTTAAGACGAGCTCCTGGAACTGAAGAGCAACTGATCCGTTGACCTCAGAGAATGTGGTGGGACATACGGCTGTGGCAAATCAGAGAGATGGAGGGGGTGAGGCTTAGGGTTGGGCATCATTTGAATTTGAGCGATTCCGGTTCCAATTTCGATTCTTCGTTTCGATTCCGGTTCCTTTATAGCCTGGCCCTCGCCTTCCTATGCAGCTCCGCTTAATTCTCATTTCCCTTCACTGCTCAGTCTGGGACTTCTCCCATAGACAAGGATTTCGCCGGTAGATTTTTGACCGGACCAATTAGAGAACAGAGGGCGGAGTTTTGAACGATGTCGATTTCATGCGCAGTTTGCCCTGATCAAAATGGCTGCCGGCACGAAGGAATTTACAAGAAAACACAGTAAAAAACTATTATTTCTTTGCTGATAAAAAATATATTTCTTAGCTGACGTTATAGCAAAAGTGTTTCCCGAGCTTAACCGTTCCTAAATCAATTCACGAAATGGTCAAATCTGCTAGATTTAAATTGTTTCGGTTTGACATTTTCCAAACAGCCTCGGGGGTGCTACGAATATAAATTATAAAAAATCGAATTTTATCTCAAATGTTTCATCAAGGCCAACAGTCAGTAAATTAAAGCCATATACCAGGGGTGTCAAACTCATTTTGATCTGGGGGCCGCATACAGCTTAATCTGATCTCAAGGGGGCCAGACCAGAATACTCATTCCAAAAGTCCACTTTTTTTCTTTGTATTAGTGCAAAGAATAAATAAATTATAAAAATATTAACATTAAATTAATTGTCCTTTTACACTTTTACTCAGTTTAACATTTAAGTGCATTACACATTAAAAAACTGATCAGTGATTGCACGTTTTAAAACATTTATTCAACAAACTGTTTTGTTAAATACCCTGATGCATGCTCAATAATCCAGGTAGAAAAATCTAAAAAAGCTAAGTCTGGGCCTCTGGACATAAAAAAAACAGTTTTGTTAAAACACTTTCCTGCATGTTAAAAATGCATCAAAATTTAGAAATGAATGAATTTTAAATCCATTTTCCACATCTAGGAAGCAACTGTGAACCCATAAATTGAGCTTTGAGCGTAGCTGTTTTATTAATGTTTGTTAGTGAAAACTTGCTCACAGGTAGGTAGTCCCAAACATGGACATTTTTGCAGCCAGTGCTGTCAGTTTAGGATAGTAAGAGATACTTGTAAAATGTTTCCAAGCCCACAGAGGCAAATTTGTCCTTCAATTCTACATCACACTGCAAATAAATGATTTCAACATGTCAACAGCACATCAGAAGCTCTGATGGTGAGAGAAAAACTGCAAATTCTGTCTCGAGTTTGCCTTTGTGGCGGTGCTGACACGACTGTGGCTTCGTGCACTCGGCCCATCTTGTGTGCGTAATTTCAATCATGTGCCCTGTCAATAAAGATATATTCTATTCTTCTAAAGACCTGAAATCGTTTCTCAAACTCCCTCACAACCCTGAAATCTTGTTTTTGTGCTGTTTCACATCAGGATGAACGCTTGCTGCGCACATGAAGACAGGGAAAATGAGCAGAGCCTCCGTTTGCTATCTGCTGCACTAAAACACAGCGCCCCTGGGTCCTAGAGGCAGCCGGTTTGAGTAGGACAACAACTGACTAAAACACAGCGCCTCTATAGCGGACAACATAGGAACTGCAGATTTTTAAGAAAATAGCGTTTATTCTTTTTTTTAATAATTCAGATTCATCCGCGGGCCGATTAAAACCCCCTGGCGGGCCGGATGCGCCCCGCGGGCCGGGTCTTTGACATCCCTGCCATATACCGTATTCACCGGTGTATAATACGCAGGTTTTTTTGCTCATTTGAATGTCCTGCGTATTAAACACCGAAGCGTATTATTTATGGATTTTCACCATATTTTTAGACCCATTTTTAGCTCTGTTTCGCCTGTTTTCATTTTGGCCAAAAATGGTGCAGTACCAGTTTCGGCCACTATGGGCGCTATGGGCAGCAGCAGAGAGCAAGGAGGAAGAGGAAGAAGAAGAAGAACAGGGACCTTGTACCGGTGACCTGCCTCATGCTGCAGGCCTGCAGCGAGGTGTACTTGGATCTTTTTGCCAGTGACACGGAAGACGAAGACTTTGAAGGATTTGAATAGGTACCGGTAGTGTAAATAATTTGTTTGAATAAAAACTGTAAACTGTATCTGTTTCTGTCATTTTTATGGGCGGGGTGAGCGTGTATTAATTTTAAAGCCGCTAACATTTATGTTGTTGTAACCGTCAAAGTGCATTTATTAACAAAAATTAAACCGAGACACGTTAAAGGGGACCACATATTCAAAATTCACTTTTTAATGTTTTTTTTACTCAACTTTGGGTATTTACTTCATTAAAAAACAGTCCTAAGGCCAAAAAAATGCACCCAGTGGTTTATTTACTCTAAGTAGATTTATTTATCTTTGATAAATACACTTCGTTTCCCACTTCCTGCGGTTTGTGACGTCACAAACCGCAGCCAACCACCTCAAACCTGAGTCCAGCCCCTCACCTAGCAACCCCTGGTTAGGCTCAACCCACTTCTGTATTAAACACATGACTGTTGTTTTTCATGATTTCATCTCATCTTTTGTTTATATGTTCTTAATTTCATGTGTACAGCACTTTGTTGCAGCTGTGTTTTTTTAAATGGCTTTATAAATAAAGTATAATTGTTATTTTTATGTTTTAGTTCAATTTTTAGTGTATTTGCGATCGCTCCCAACGCGCAGCCGGCAAAAATTAAACGAGCGGACCCCCGGCGTAGGGACCGGCGGCAACGGGACACTGCTTCTGGCGCGATGGAGCGGAGCTTCAACTGTACAGCCTCGCTGCAGCCTCGCAGCAGCCTCGCAGCAGCGAGGACCTTCTCCTTACGGATTAATTTACGGGAGACACTTGGTGAACTTTGTGTTGTCTTGACTGGAACAGCGATAACTCCCAAAATCTCCGCGTGCAACGAGCGGAGCTGGCGAACACCGGAAGAGGAACAAGCTAACATTAGCATCGGATTCGGGTGGTCTCATGCTAAAAGGAGCAGCAAATTGCGGCGCGCTCAGACGGGTTTCGGTAAGTTATCTTAAGCTAGCACTAACAGTAAGTCAAATGAGTAATAAAAAAAGAGCTAATTTTAAAACAACAACACATTACAGATACTGGCTGTTACAGAGGGCGTAAACAGATCTTTGAAGGGCGTGGACTTCAGAACTTGTATCAGAAACCGGTCGTTCAAAACGAAAGTTAAAAATGGCAGAATTAAAAAGGGTATAATTAATTATCTAAGAATTATTTTGTGTATTAAAATGAATTAATATTGTCAAGAGAGCACACAGACATAACATAAAAATTTTAAAGACCTATACCTGTATGTGGTCTCCTTTAAAATATATATTCAGCTAACAAATATATTTTTATTAGGTGTTTCTGTGCGGTAGTTTAATTTTAATTAAATTCAGCTCTTGCTGCAAACCGTTTCTGTGTGTGCGCATCATGTTTACATTTTAAATTCAGCTGATTTGTAATCATTTATTAACAAAAATTAAACCGAGACACGTTAACATATATATTCAGCTAACAAATATATTTTTATTAGGTGTTTCTGTTGGGTAGTTTAATTTTAATTAAATTCAGCTCTCGCTCCAAACCGGGCATGTGGGCCTGTTGTGTGCGTGCGCACATCGTGTTGTTTACATTTTAAATTCAGCTGATTTGTAATAATTTATTAACAAAAATTAAACAGAGACACCTTAACATATACAGGTAGTCCCCGATTTACGAGCGAGATCCGTTACAACGAGGCGCTAGTAAACCGGAAATCTCGTATTTCGGAACGGTTGCCATGTCTCTCGTAAATCCGGAATTTCGCTCGTAAATTGGAACGGTTTCGCTAGCGCGACTACAAACACTCGTTTTTCATCAAAAAACTGCTTATGAGTGCATAAAAATGATCGGAAACGTGTGTCCACATGTTTAGCTAACGAACTGTGGTGAAAAAACACATGAAAACTCAGTATTTTTTGCGTTTTTTCCAAAAATTCGCCAGCTCGTAAGTCTGGAACCTCGTAGATCAGAGCGCTCGTAAATCGGGGACTACCATATTTTTAGGCATTTCTGTAGTTAAATTTTAATGAAATTCAGCTCGCGTTGCACAATGGACCGCATTTCCGGGTTGTCTCAGCGGTGACGCGTAACGTCAGCGGTGACGCGTTATGTCGGCGTCGGGGAGGGTTTGGCGCCATCTAGTGGTCATAAAAAAGACAGTCACGGCAGCACGTATTAAACACCGAAGCGTATAATGTACGTTTTTTTTCTGGTTTTTGGCAATAATTGGTCAAAGCGTATTATACACAGGTGTGTATTATACACCGACGAATACGGTAATTACACACTGGTAGCAGAAAAAATATCCACCGAGAGGTTTCTGAGCTGTTTATCTGAACAGTTAGCCTCGCCAGGCTAACTGGACTGGACAGGCTAACGTGACGTATGTTGCAGCTCCGCGCAACATACGTCACGGCCAAACGTTAACTATTGGGTAACCTCAGCAGAGGCCACGCCTCCAGCAAGAATCGGTTCTCTATAGGAGAAACTCCAGACCCTAATACGAAGCGAAGTGAAGGACAAGGGTCTGGTTTTAACCAGGCTAGTTCTTTTAAGGAGCGTGGTAAAACAAAAAAAATAATAATAATAATAATAATTTTTATATGGGCTGTACAGCCAAAGTTTTTTTTCTGGATAAAATAATTTGAACTTCTATTTGAATTTTAATTCTATGAACTTTTTACTTACTTTGCTATGAATTTCTCACAGGACTATTTTCAACCAGTATATAAATATCAAACTTATGAACTTTTTTATTTTTTTAAATTAAATTTATTCATTTTACAATAATGAATACAACAATTGACAATATGAATTAAAAAGAAAAAATATATAAAATATCAAATGAAAAGGTAGCAGATGAAGAAAATATCTTGTGAAATCTGCTCCTTATTTATCTAATTTAAACAAATTTTTCTATTTCTATTCCTGCTTTGCTCCAAGACAAGCTCTCTCTGCTCGGTGTACCTGACTCCACCTGCAGGTGGATCACTGACTTCCTGACAGATCGGAGTCAGCGCGTGCGGCTGGGGAAAGCTGTCTCGGACACTCACGCCAAAAATACACTACACGCGTTGCAGCTCCGCCCCGCTCCGGTCCGACCTCCGCAGCAAATACGCACCCATTATGATCAATGACAGAATTTACACTGGCTCCACACGGCGGCGGCGAGCTGCGGAGAGCGGACGGCAGTCCGTCAAAATTAGAAATTTTTCTATTTCTGCCGGATGACGGAGCTGTGCCGGAGTCAACTTTTGAAGATTACGTCGCACCAACAGGAAAAGGAACGAGCACAACTTCCGTATTTACAAAATAAAATCACCACAGGCGGACTAATCCTAGCTCTATACGGATTTATTTGTACAAAAATGCTGTCAAACTATCATTTATGACTATTCTATGACTAAACTATTATATTTATGACTATGACTACGCCTAATAACGCAATACAAGAAATAAATAAATAAAAAAGTATTTTATTCTGAAATGTAAAGATCACTTCCTGTTGCTCAAACCATGTAGCTCATTTACGAGAGAAGATCAAGGCAGCAGTCTCTCTACAGTTGTTCTCCATCTTCCACCGAATGAATTGTTTTGTTTATTTATCACTTGATTTATCGCGCGATCTCGCACGTGTCTCGGAGCGGCGCATCCAGGTGGACCTGAGCAGAGCGCAGGCAGTGGAAATTGGACTCGCTCAGCTGCGACCTGCGGACCGGAGCGGGGCGGAGCCGCGTGCAGTGTATTTTTGGGGTCAGACCATAAGCACAGGTTCACCACAAGGCTGTGTTCTTTCCCCTCTGCTCTTCTCCCTGTACACCAACTGCTGCACCTCCAACCATGACTCCGTAAAACTTATTAAGTTTGCGGACGACACCACCCTCATCGGGCTCATCTCGGATGATGATGAGTCTGCGTACAGGAGAGAGGTGGGCCGGCTGGTGACCTGGTGCAGCAACAACAACCTGGAGCTCAACGCCCAGAAGACAGTGGAGATGATTGTGGACTTCAGGAAAGACAGAGCCCCTCTGCCCCCCATCACCTTTAACAACACCCCCATCATCATTGGGGACTGCTACCGGTTCCTCGGCACCACCATCACCCAGGACCTCAAGTGGGAGCCAACCATCAGCTCCCTCATCAAAAAGGCTCAGCAGAGGATGTACTTCCTGCGACAGCTGAGGAAGGCCAAGCTGCCGGCCAAGCTGATGGTGCAGTTCTACACGGCCATCATCGAGTCCATTCTCAGCGCGTCCATCACAGTGTGGTACGCCGGGGCCACTGTCAGGGACAGACACAGACTGCAGCGCATTGTGCGCTCTGCTGAGAAGGTAATCGGCTGTAGTCTCCCATCTCTCCATGACCTGTACGTCTCCAGGACTGTGAGGCGAGCAGGTCGGATCACAGCTGACCCTTCTCACCCTGCATACGGTCTGTTCGAACGACTCCCCTCAGGCAGGAGGCTTCGGTCAATTGATGAACCGGTAGCCAGTGCAGGGACGCCAAGACTGGTGTAATGTGCTCTCTTTTGCCTGTACTGGTTAAAAACCGGGCTGCTGCGTTCTGGACCAGTTGTAGTCATGCAATGGTGGTCTGACTGATACCAAACAGGAGTAATTTTTTTTTTTTTTTTTCATTTTAAATATAAAACACAAAAAAGACAATTACAAAGTATATGAAGAAAAAAAAGATTTAAAATGAAAGGAAGCAGAAAAAGAATAAAATTCTTATATACCTGCCCCTTCTTTAAACAAAAATCCATTCAAACAATCAGTTCAAACAATGATTATCCATGAACAAAATTAATAACTCATAACAATTTACCGATTTATAGTACATTTAGTATTTTAACATTTATATATATATTTTTAAGAATTTCTTCCTAATCATTTTCTTAAATAAAAACACAGACTTAGCTTTTTTGACATCACTTTCCAAACTGTTCCATAAACCTATTCCATATATTAAAGTAAATTGACCCTTTAAACAAGTTCTATACTGCGGTTTAACAAAAATGTCTGTTCCCTTGAGATTGTAACAACTTTTCCTTTTTTACAAAATGCTTCTGAATATTTGAAAGTAGTGTATAATTTTGTGCTTTATAAATTAATAAAAAATATTATATTCCACCAGATCATAAAACTTCAAAAGTTTCAATTTATAAAATAACAATAATGGTGACACTTCCGGTGACAGGTGACAATAATGCATTCTTGTTATAATTCTTATACTGTAGCTCTTTTTTGTAGGATAAAAATAGGCTTTGATATAGTTTTGCATGCTGTTCCCCAAACATCAACACAATATATTAAATGTGGTACTATAATTGTGTTATATAGCAAATACAAGGCTTTATCATTCAATAAATCCTTTACTTTATATAATACTGCTATGGATTTGGATATTTTAGTTTTAAAAGAATTTATGTGCCGTTTCCATGACATTTTATCGTCAATGATTACACCCAATTTTCAACACCATCAATTTTGAAAGGAACAACAGTAGTTATCTTTTTTAACTAAAAATCATATAATTAGTTTTATCAATGTTCAACGATAAACTTATTTAAATTAAACCAAGTTTGTATGTTAACAAACTCTTTCTTCATACAGTCGATCATCTGTTCCAAGTCATTACCCGAATAAAAGAAAGTAGTGTCATCAGCAAAAATAACACATTTAAGTGTACCTGACACATTCATCAAATCATTAATATATAAAATAAACAATTTAGGTCCAAGTACAGTACAGAGCCTTGTGGTACTCCACATGAAACACTACAGAGGCTAGATCTTATATCATCTATTTGGACAAACTGTTTTCTGTCTTGCAAATAACTACGGTACGTATCCACTGCAACACAGGTCCTCTAATACCATATTTATCTAATTTTTCAAGCAGAATAGTGTGGTTGATTGTATCAAATGCCTTTTTTAGATCTATAAACACACACACAGTATTGTTTTTGATCGACAGCTGTAGTAACATATTCCATCAACTCCATAAGGGCCATGGAAGTTGAGTTATTTGATCTGAACCCATATTGACTATTACTTAAGATATTATTATTAATAATAATAATAATACATTTTATTTGTAGGCGCCTTTCTTGGCACTCAAGGTCACCTTACATTGTCAATCATAAAAACAGACACAATATTATAAACACAGTAAAAACAAGTAAAATGAATTAAAATAAGACAATGCAGTTGTTATCATAGTGCAGGGGTCTGCAACCTGCGGCTCTGGAGCCACATGTGGCTCTTTGGTCCCTCCACAGTGGCTCTTTCAAGCTTTGACCAAAACTAACATGAAACTGAATTTTATTGGTTGTTATACAAACAATACAAAAGGACTGCCGGTAGTTTTAGCAGTTTTCTTGTCATTTCTTTTGCAAATATGTGAATACTGGAACAAGTACAAGGAGTAAAACATACCAACTTTAACTTTATGCCTTATTTCTATACTATATTATTTTCCCAACAATTAAATTTTTTTTCCATCCATCCATCCATCTTCTTCTGCTTATCCGGGGTCGGGTCGCGGGGGTAGCAGCCTAAGTAGGGAGGCCCAGACTTCCCTCTCCCCAGCCACTTGGAGCAGCTCCTCCGGGGGAATCCCAAGGCGTTCCCAGGCCAGCCGAGAAACATAGTCCCTCCAGCGTGTCCTGGGTCTTCCTCTGGGTCTCCTCCCGGTGGGACATGCCCGGAACACCTCACCAGGGAGGCGTCCAGGAGGCATCCTAACCAGATGCCCGAGCCACCTCAACTGGCTCCTCTCGATGTGGAGAAGCAGCGGCTCTACTCCGAGTCCCTCCCGGATGACTGAGCTTCTCACCCTATCTCTAAGGGAGAGTCCAGCCACCCTGCGGAGAAAACTCATTTCAGCCGCTTGTATCCGAGATCTTGTTCTTTCGGTCATAACCCAAAGCTCATGACCATAGATGAGGGTGGGAACGTAGATCGATCGGTAAATTGAGAGCTTTGCCTTTTGACTCAGCTCTCTCTTCACCACGACAGACCGGTACAGCGCCCGCTTCACTGCGGACGCTGCACCTATCCGCCTATCGATCTCACGCTCCAGTTTTCCCTCATTCGTGAACAAGATCCCGAGATACTTAAACTCCTCCACTTGGGGCAGGACCTCCTCCCCGACCCGGAGAGGGCATGCTACCCTTTTCCGGCTCAAGACCATGGCCTCGGATTTGGAGGAACTGATCCTCATCCCGGCCGCATCACACTCGGCTGCAAACCGCTCCAGTGAAAGTTGTAAATCACGAACTGATGAAGCCAGTAGGACCACATCATCTGCAAAAAACAGAGAAGCGATTCTAAGGTCACCAAAACGGATCCTCTCAACACCTTGGCTGCGCCTAGAAATTCTGTCCATAAAAGTTATGAACAGAATCGGTGACAAAGGGCAACCTTGGCGGAGTCCAACTCTCACCGGAAACGAGCCTGACTTACTGCCGGCAATGCGGACCAAGCTCTGACACCGGTCGTACAGGGACCTAACAGCCCTTATCAAAGGGCCTGGTACCCCATACTCCCGGAGTACCCCCCACAGAACCCCCCGAGGGACGCGGTCGAATGCCTTCTCCAAGTCCACAAAGCACATGTAAACTGGTTGGGCAAACTCCCACGCACCCTCCAGGACCCTGCTGAGGGTGTAGAGCTGGTCCAGTGTTCCACGACCAGCACGAAAACCACACTGCTCCTCCTGAATCCGAGGTTCGACTATCCGACGGACCCTCCTCTCCAGAACCCCTGAATAGACCTTACCAGGGAGGCTTAAGAGTGTGATCCCCCTATAGTTGGAACACACCCTACGGTCCCCCTTTTTGAATAGGGGAACCACCACCCCAGTCTGCCAATCCAAGGGAACTGCCCCCGATGTCCACGCGATATTGCAGAGTCGCGTAAGCCAACACAACCCTACAACATCCAGAGCCCTAAGGAACTCCGGGCGAATCTCATCCACCCCCGGAGCCTTGCCACCGCGGAGCTTTTTAACCACCTCGGCGACCTCAGCACCAGAGATCGGAGAACCCGACCCAAAGTCCCCAGGCTCCGCTTCCTCAGTGGAAGACGTGCCAGTAGGATTGAGGAGGTCTTCGAAGTATTCCGCCCACCGACTCACAACATCCCGAGTTGAGGTCAGCAGCACGCCACCCCCACCATAAATGGTGTTGGTCGCGTACCTCTTTCCCCCCCTGAGACGCCGGATGGTGGACCAGAATCGCCTCGAAGCCGTACGGAAGTCATTCTCCATGGCCTCTCCGAACTCCTCCCACGCCCGAGTTTTTGCCTCAGCAACCACCCGAGCCGCATGCCGCTTGGACTGCCGGTACCTATCAGCTGCTTCCGGGGTCCCACAAGCCAAAAAGGCCCAATAGGACTCCTTCTTCAGCCTGACAGCATCCCTCACTGCCGGTGTCCACCACCGGGTTCGAGGGTTGCCACCACGACAGGCACCAACAACCTTGCGGCCACAGCTCCGATAAGCTGCCTCGACAATAGAGGCGCGGAACACGGCCCACTCGGACTCCATGTCCCCCGCCTCCCTCGGAACGTGTTCAAAGCTCTCCCGGAGGTGGGAGTTAAAGCTCCGTCTTACGGGAGACTCTGCCAGACGTTCCCAGCAGACCCTCACAATACGTTTGGGTCTGCCAGGTCTGACCGGCATCCTCCCCCACCATCGGAGCCAACTCACCACCAGGTAGTGGTCAGTTGACAGCTCCGCCCCTCTCTTCACCCGAGTGTCCAAGACATGCGGCCGCAGATCAGATGAGACGACAACAAAGTCGATCATCGAACTGCGACCTAGGGTGTCCTGGTGCCAAGAGCACATATGGACACCCTTATGCTTAAACATGGTGTTCGTTATGGACAATCCATGACGAGCACAGAAGTCCAATAACAGAACACCACTCTGGTTCAGATCAGGGGGGCCGTTCCTCCCAACCACACCCCTCCAGGTCTCACTGTCATTGCCCACGTGAGCGTTGAAGTCCCCCAGTAGAACAAGGGAGTCCCCAGGAGGCGCACTCTCCAATACCCCCTCCAAGGACTCCAAAAAGGGTGGGTAGTCTGAGCTGCCGTTTGGTGCATAGGCACAAACAACAGTCAGAGCCCGTCCCCCCACACGTAGGCGAAGGGAGGCTACCCTCTCGTTCACCGGGGTGAACCCCAACGTACAGGCACCAAGATGGGGGGCAACCAGTATGCCCACTCCTGCTCGGCGCCTCTCACCAGGGACAACTCCAGAGTGGAAGAGTGTCCAACCCCTCTCAAGGAAACTGGTTCCAGAGCCAGAGCCATGTGTTGAGGTAAGTCCGACTATTTCTAGTCGGAACTTCTCAACCTCACACACTAGCTCAGGCTCCTTCCCCACCAGAGAGGTGACATTCCATGTCCCAATGGCCAGCTTCTGTAGCCGAGGATCAGACCGCCAGGTCCCCGCCCTCGGCCACCACCCATCTCACATAGCACCTGACCCCTTTGGCCCCTCCCACAGGTGGTGAGCCCATGGGAAGGAAATTTTTTATTTATTAAAAATATCTTCTAAAAGAATCTGGTCTTTACATTTGTCTTAAATTGTAAAAATATAAATTATTAGTTATCTTATATTTATAATTTCACCCCACAAAAGCGCCTTCCAACAAACCTGAAGTGGCCAATGGGCCACCAGTTGATAACCACAGTTGTAGCATCTTGTTGCGGCTCTGAACACTTTTAATTTAGTGAACAAAGGTGTCAAATGGCTCTTTTGATTGTAAAGGTTGCAGACCCCTGTCATAGTGCATATTATGTTTATCGAGAAACGAGTCAAATCTAGTTACAAATAACTTTTCTAAATTTTTTGAGAATTGTGGTAACAAAGATATACAGGTAGGTCTGTAATTGTTATACAGACATTTGCCACCATTCTTGAAAAGAGGAACCACCTTGGCTATTTTCATTCTGTTTGGAAATATTCCAGATGAAAATGACAAATTACAAATATATGTAAATGGCTCAATAACATAACTTATTATTTCTTTGCAGTAATCAAGCCTAGATGTAATAAATGCATGTATTACTGTCTCCAGCTTGTTTTTGGATAATATGGGCTTCAGCTTAGACAGTCGCCTCAGCTGGAAAAAACAGGATTTAAAGGTATTGTGACATGATTTTTTAACTATGCATAAAATTGCTCAAAATATATATCTTGTATCATTCAACTATGTTCGTTTTTGCAAACAAAATGATGAATCAATTTAATTTTGCTTTAAAAGTGATTTTAAACTTTGCGCCGTGTTTATTCATGGGAAATCCGATTACACGCGAATGCAACATCTGTGACGTAGTATGGGGCAGAGGCAGTCTGCAGATCGCCTGCAGATCGCGTTTTTTTTTTACTTGAAAAATGCTGTTACGTTGTGTCGCATTTGGGTGTTCTAATATCATCAGTGAACAAGTGAGCCTTTTCACTTTCCCAAAAGATGAAATACTTCGTCAAGAATGCAACAAAGCTGCACCCCTCGGAGCCCCCCCTCGCTCCACCTGAAGGTAAGTCTCATACGGCTGCAGACCTAAATTAGATCCTGCTGTTTCTTGTTCCATCACCCGAACTATTTTCGGCTTCCCAAACTGAAGACAAATAGCTCAAATATTAACTTAGATTGCTAAATTCATCGGGTTTTAAATTGACCGCTATTAAAGAGACGTACCTAATACCAGAGCCCTCTGCCCAATACTATGTCACATGTTGCATTCGCGTGTAATCGGATTTCCCGTGAATAAACACGGCGCAAAGTTCAAAATCACTTTTAAAGCAAAATTAAATTGATTTATCATTTTGTTTGCAAAAACGAACATAGTTGAATGATACAAGCACACACACTCTTTGCCCCACTCCCCTCAGGACGGAGGTTGAGAAGCATCAAATGTAGAACGACTAGACTAATGCTGGGTACCCACCAAACGCGTCTTGAGCGTCAAAAATGCTCTTGACGCACCCTTTTGGCTGCTTGTCACCAGAATCTGTTCACACTGAAGACACGTCTGATGACGCGCAGTGGGAGGAGCGTCTTGCTCCTTTTCCGGTTATTTCTTGTACACTGGGCAGATGAAATCAGCTGTACGTGAGCCTCGTTACTACTTGAGTGGGTTTTCTACGAGCCGAACTGCAGCTCTTAAAGTCTTTGTTGAGATTAAAACTTTTTTTTTATGTTTGGGGTGATCGTACGCTCGAGCGGACAGCAGCAACTGTAAAAATACCAAGTTTCTTACCGGAGGCTGGTTTCTTCATGGAGGCTCGTTGGGGTAAGTTTAAAAAGTCCAAAAAAAGTCCCGTCGTCGTTGCGTCATCACATAGCAGAGGCTCTCCATATTGGTTGCTGCGACGCGGCTGCTTCGGACGCGTCGCGTGCAAGAACTGTTGCGCGCTACCGCTTGAAACGCTCAAAACGCGCCGCTTCACGATTCGCCGCGCCTCGCCGCGTCTCAACATAGACTTTCAATGTAAACCGGCCGCTTCCGCTGCCCAAAACGCGTTTGGTGGGTACCCGGCATGAGGAACAGCTTCTACCCTGAGGCTGTTAGACTCATGAATAAATAAATAATAAGAATAATCACTGCAAAACATCACATCATGCTGATGCTGATCTGTTTTCTTGGTGCTGTGTTCATTTGTGACCATCTGCTCATACAGACTCATGTTTGTGCTGCTGTTTGTAATTATGTTTTACATTAGTGCTTAGTGTATTTCTAGTTGATGTTTTTCTTAATTATATCCTAGATGTTATTACTGTTTTTCTCTTAAGGGCGAGGCAAAGCTCTGCGCTGGACCGAGCGCCGCGCCACGCGCCTGTGCTGCGCGTGGGGGGTTCACAGCAGAGCACAGCGTGAAGCAGCGTGTGGCTCCAATGTTTTCGCTCCAAATACTTGATGTCATTTGAGCAGAAGCAGGGCGGAGCGTTTAGCTACGGGGACAAATTGAGGTCGCTGATTGGTCATTTGCTGACAGCCTACTGATTTGATTGACAGGTCGGGTCTGAGAACAAGTTCATTCATTCCTCCTCATCGGAGGAGGAAGTGAATGGTGACCGCTTCAAGCGATCACTTGACTTTTGGCAAAAAAACAAAAGAAAAGTCCAGATCAGCGATGAAGAAGAGGAATTTAATTCATTTGTGTGTCACACAAAACAGTCCGCCACCAGGGCAGTTTATTGTGAGACACCGCGCGCGTGAGCGGCCGTAAAATTTGAGCTTGGCGCATTCGCGCGAGCGTTCAAAGGCTTGTGCAAGCGCAGCTCGCACAGCGTGGCGCCTCGCGCTCGCGCGGAGCTATGCCTCGCCCTTTACATTTTGTTGTTGGATGTAACTGGGACCCTGTGTACATAATCTCGTTTCATCACATGTACCACATGCGGTGCAAATGACAATAAAGATTATCTGACTCTGACAAGATATATATTTTGAGAAATTTTATGCATAGTTAAAAAATCATGTCACAATACCTTTAATGATCATGTTTACATGGCTGTTGAGTTTCATGGAAGGATCCATTATCACTCCCAGATTTATGACTTTTTGTTTTTCTGACAGGGGTAGAGCAGAAAGGTTGATGCAGTGGTTCACGATCGTGTCATTGGGAGGGAACAACATGGCTTCAGACTTCTTTTCATTGAAACTTAAGAAATTTAAAGCCATCCAGTCCCTGATGTCAGCCAGGCAGTCGAGCAGAGGTTGAATAGAGCATGTATCATTGTGTCTTAGGGAGAAGTAGATTTGACAGTCATCAGCGTGAAAAGGTATGTTGTGTTTCCGGAAAATAGCACCAAGTGGCAGCAGGTATAAAGAGAAGAGGAGAGGACCCAGGATGGACCCCTGTGGAACCCCCCATTTAAGTGCTACTAAAACCTTTGATGGAAACACAAAAGGATCTGTCAGCGTCACCTCCACCAGTGACCCTGCAACACTAAATGATGATGGAAGGATGATAGCTTATTCTAGCTTTTGGCTGTTGTTATTGTTTAGCTTCTGTTCAGCCTAATTTAAATTTGGCACCAAGCCAAAACATGTTTTCCTATGTCTGTTCAGTGTCCTGAGACTTCTGTTGTGACTTGGCACTATATAAATCAAGTGAAGTGAATTTGTTCCGTGTAGTCCTGCAGACATCAGAGCTGATGAGAAGATGCTGTTTAAAACAGACACAAGCCATGTTTATTGGAACAGTTTTCCATCATCTAAACTGTGGAAACACTCAGCCAGAGTTCAAATTAAACAACTTCAGCTATTTTTAAGGAAATATATGAGCCCAAAAACAACTTTTGTTCCAGAGAACTCCTCCAACCAACCCAATCCGCCCTCCCCCGCGTAAAACTTGAAAAGCTACAACAAGTAGCTTGTTTGGGACAACGGGCCCCTCTGCTTCTTCTGAAGAACAAACCAGAACAAGACACCAACTGCTCGATCCTCACGGAGGGAAACTGTTAGCTCATCAGGCTAATGGGTGTCAGTGAACGCAACACTTTTACCTTCTGCGGTTCTTCAGTTGATGTTCCCAGTTCCGAGCTCAGTCCAACATGTTTTACTGTTCGGTTCCGCCGGTCCGGTCGATGCTCCCGCTACCTTCAACTCCTCGGTTTGTCGAGAAATCCTCCAAAATGTGTCCGAGAAGAAGTTTGGGCTGCACGGCCGCAGAGTCCACTTTTCCCAGTAAATCTTGGTTTTAACGAGGAGGAGGAGGAGGAGGAAGTAGGAAGTCCCCCCTCAACCCCCCCTCATGCAGGGTCTGCAACCTTTATGAAAAAAGACTCATTTAAATCAAATGTCCATGGAGCTACAAAACCTGCTAAAACTGATCATCAACTGGTGGCCCATGGGCCACGTCAAACCTGTTGCAGGGGGCTTTTCTGATGTGTGATGTTATGAAACTAAAATATCAAATTATTATTAATATTTGATATTTTTATATTTGATTGCAAAAGAAAAGACTGGGTTTATGTAAAGAAGGAAAAACATATATAATTTGTTACAAATTTTATGAAAATTCAAACATGTTTTCAGGCTTGTGTGGGTTTTCTTTTTCATTGTGGAAACAATTCATAAAGTATCTTATTATGAACTAATAAAGCATAAAGTATTGGGCAGTTTGTTGGATACATAATTCAAATTTTAAATGAAAATAATTACTTCCATTTAATTTGACTTTATTTTTATTATTTTTTTGTACCACTTTACAATTAGATTCCCCATGGCTAATAAATAGTTATAGATATCCGATAATTCTCAATCAGGTCATCTGTACGGTTTCTTTTTAGTAGAAACGTTTCACCATCACTCCAGAAGTCTTCATCAGTCAGAGTAGTTCCAGCACACTGTTCCCCCACCGAGTAAACAACTTAAGTGGACCAACCAGTTTACTCGAGCCAAGATGGTTTCTGGAGGCCGTCCTGTCCCTCGTCGACTCCTCCCAGGCAGGCAGCCACAGTGGTTCAAGACAAGAAAGTTCATGCTCAATAATCCAGGTATCAAATCCGATAATTCCTCAATCAGGTCATCTGGACAGTTTCTTTTTTAGTAGAAACGTTTCACCCTCACTCCAGAGGGCTTCATCAGTCAGAGTTCCAGCACACTGTTCCCCCACCAAGCCATAAACAACTTAAGTGGACCAACCATTTTTCTGGAGCCAAGATGGTTTCTGGAGGCTTGTCCCTCGTCGACTCCTCCCAGGCAGGCAGCCACAGCCAAAGTGGTTCAGAAGTTTATAGATATGTTATTAATTCCTCTATAAACACTTTATAAATATTAATAACTGTTTATTATGCATTAATTAAGGGTGACAGAGACCAAACTGACCAGTTTCTTGCAAAATAGTGATCCAAATTCATTCATCTATACATTTCATCTAGAGTTGTTATATTAAACATTTCAGACCAAGTTCCTACTTTGTAAAAACAATAAGCATTTATAAAATATATTTTTTAGGATATAATATTAGTGGTTGATTATCACTGCATTATAAGTATCAAAGTACAATATTATATGCTAAATAAATAGGTTTACAAATGCTTATTGTGCTTACAAGATAGTAACATAGTCTGAAATGTTTAATAGGGCGGCCGTGGTGTAGTGGTAATGGCAGTCGGCTCCCGATCGGAAAGTTGGCGGTTCGACTCCCGGGACCCGCACCATGTGTCGTTGTGTCCTTGGGCAAGACACTTAACCCTGAGTTGCTCCCGGTAGGACTGGAAAGCACCTTGCATGGTAGTCTGCCGCCACTGGTTTATGAATGTGTGTAGCATTCAATATATGTGTAGCACTTTGAGATTTTCAGTAATGAAAAGTGCATTATAAATTGAATTAATTATTATTATTATTATTAATATAACAACTCTCGATGAAATATAGGTGAACAGATTTGGATCACTATTTGGCAACAAACTGGTCAGTTTGGTGTCACCCTTAATTAATGCATAATAAGCAGTTATTAATTATTTATAAAGTGTTTATAGAGGAATTAATAATGTATCTATAAACTATTTATTAGCCATCTGTAAAGGGAGGCTTATTGAAAAGTGGTACCATTTTACTTTATTATCAAGTTGACTCATAATAATTTTTCTCTGCAACTTGCCTTAAATATATTCCCCCCAAATTAAGTGGATTTGAGAAACAGCTCACACTGTAATGCCGGGTACCCACCTAAATTGTCAGAACGCTCCTGCCACCCCTTTTGGCCACTTGTCACGGTCACACTGGGAGACACTGAGACGCGTCTGATGACGCGCACTGGGGGGAGGCAGAGGAGGGAGTCTAGCTCATTTTCCGGCTCAGTTGTAGTGTTTCCATGCTGCTGGCAGATAAAATCAGCAGCGCGTGACCCCCGTTCCTACTGGAGTGGGTTTTCTACGAGCCGAACTGCAGCTCCGACATTCTTTGTTGAGATTAAAACTTTTTTTAATGTTTGGGGTGATCGTACGCTGGAGCGGACAGCAGCAACTGTTTAAAATGCAAAGTTTCTTACCGGAGTCTGGTTCCAATTCATGGAGGCTCGATGGGGTAAGTTTAAAAAGTCCAAAAAAAGTCCCGTTGTCGTTGTGTAATCACATAGCAGAGGCTCTCCCGATAGGTTGTTGCGATGCGTCGAGCAACGTCAAGCCGCAAAATATCAACTTTTCGATCCGACGCTGCTCAACGCGGGACGCGCGCGTGCGCGGAAAGGAACTGCCGCGTGCCGCCGCGCCGCTTCAAACACTCAAAACGCGCCGCTTCACAATACGCCGCGCCTCAACGCGTCTCCACATAGACTTTGCATGTAAACCGGCCGCTTCCGCCGCCCGACACGGGTCCAGTGGGTAACCGGCATAAGGCTGGGAGTGCACTAAAATCTTGTTGTTGGTTCAACGACCAATAAACTTCAGTTTTATGTTAGTTTTGGTCAAAGAGCCGCATGTGGCTCCAGAGCCACAGGTTGCAGACCCCTGATCTAATGGAAACAAACCAAAAGAAAGTTCCTCTCTACTGTTGGCCCCCTCCTTACAGAAGGTTTTAACGGGTTCATGTTATCTGAGACCAACACAGGCTGCAAAGTTTACAATAAAGTTCCATTTACTGTATTCTCAACATTTGCACAGTTTAATGGGTTTGGAAAAGTCCTGTTAGAATAAGAACAATAAAATCAGTGCGTTCATTCTTACGTTCGTACTAAACCTGGAGGAAACGGACAAAAGAGCTTTGTGACTTAGAGCCATCCCGCTGCGTTCAAGTGCTGTCGGGAAGGACAAACACGGTGACCGTTACATTGCATGAGCGTGTCCACATTTAGTTCCACAGAAAATTAACGTAACAAAGGGTTTACATCACACTATTGTTTTACGGTTGTTTTTATACCACATGATTTATTTATTTATAAAAATGTGTTCATTTTTTTATACAAAACAATCCCATAAAAGACAACGTACAATATATAAAAAAATGAAAGGTAGGAGAAAGAAGAAAAAAATCTTATATCTGCCCCTTTTTTCAAACAATCAGTTCAAACAATAATATTCTTCCAGTAACAGAACAGAATGAATAACTCTTTCTTATTTTCTAACTAATACAATACACATTAAGCTACTTCATACAAATTGGATTCCAAAAAAGTTGGGGCACTAAAGAAATTGTGAATAAAAACTGAATGCAATGATGTGGAGATGGCAAATGTCAATATTTTATTCGTAACAGAACATAGATGACGGATCAAAAGTTTAATCTGAGTAAATGTAAAATTTTAAAGGAAAAATATGTTGATTCAAAATTTCACAGTGTCTACAAATCCCCAAAAAGTTGGAACAAGCAGCAATAAGTGGCTGGAAAAAGGAAATTGAGCATATAACAAACAGCTGGAAGACCAATTAACAGGTCAATTGACATGATTGAGTATAAAAAGAGCTTCTCAGAGTTTCAGTGTCTCTCAGAAGCCAAGATGGTAAGAGGATCACCAATTCCACCATTATTGTGCAGAAAGATAGTGCAGCAATACCAGAATGGTGTTACCCAGCGTAAAATAGCAAAGACTTTTCAGTTATCATCATCAACCGTGCATAACATCATCAAAAGATTCAGAGAATCTGGAACAATCACTGTGCGTAAGGGTCAAGGCCATAAAACTCTACTGGATGCTCGTGATCTCCAGGCCCTTAAACGTCACTGCACCTCGAACAGGAATGCCACTGTCAAGGAAATAACAGAATGGGCTCAGGAATACTTCCAGAAAGCATTGTCAGTGAACACAATCCACCGTGCCATCTGCCGTTGCCAGCTGAAACTGTACAGTGTGTAACCTGCACAAAATAATTAACATGTATTTTATTTTGAAGGGGACAATGTGACGGCACGCTTTAAATTCAGGGTCAGAGGTGAACTCGGGTGTCCGTCATAGTTGTGTTGCTGACGCTGTGGCTGGCTGCTTGAGCTCGGCGTCTTCATAATCCATGGGAGAAACACACTGTATCAAGCCCAATTAACAAGACCGGAGGAATTTATTAGGTGTTTTATGTCAACCACTCGACGGTCAGGTTTTTTTTCACCCCCTGTTCCTACCCAGGATTGCGAGCTACAGGATCCCTGCAGCTGTGCGGTAGGACCTAATTGCACCAGATTATTTGTTTTTCCTGGACACATTTACCCTGGATCATGAACTGTAAACCAGATTATTGATTGATGGACCATTAATCAAGCAATTAATTCCTTCATCCGGAATCAAGGACTGATTTAAAATAGGAAAAAAAAAGAACTCTTGGGTGTACGGTAATCAGGGTCTGTTTTGTTGTGTGTATGTTGTGTGTATTTTGTCTCAGTTGAAATCATTGTCTGTTTTGTTGTGTGTGTTTTGTCTATCGGTTATACTCAGAAAATTATTATTATTATTATAAATATTATTTTATCAATACCTTAAGTATGTACAATACAAATACCTTAAACTTAAACTTCTTGTCTGATGGTGTTTTTATTCACACAACAGGCTCCTCAGCTGAACTTTTTTTCTGACTGCCTATTAATATATCTGGCCGTGGTCAGGCGCCTAGCCATAACAAGCGTTACACGTGGCGAGCTGGCCAGGAGCCTGTGGGTGTGAATATTTTTTGGGTTACTTATTTACACTTTTGAACATTTATTTCAGTCTTGGGGAAGAAGAAAAAAGTAAAGATGGATTGTGTTGTTAAATCTGGTATAAATATATCACAGTCAGTGATGATTACAGGTGCTACTAGAACCGAGACTGATGGAGAAATACTTGATTTCTTGGGTAGCTATGGTGAAATTAATCATACTTTGTATGTAACTGATTCCTCAAGCAGTTTTTTTAAAAACCTGATTGTTGAGTTTGCGGATGTAACTGCTTTTTCTGCGTTACAACCGCTTCTACCTTACACTTATTCCTCTAAAATTAACACTGACCGTGTGTTCCGTGTTAATGCCTTGGCACTCGAGTACGCAGCCACAGCGGACAGCAGTAATAGCAGCCCTCAGCCCAACTACATAGCTGAAATTAAGAAAATAGCTGATCAAAGTGGCCATTTATAAGACTGAGCTGAATACAGCAACTCAGACTGAGGAAGTCTTTCGGACGAAAGACGAAACGTTTCTACATTTTTTTTTGGCTTTATTTTTTGAATGTCCAGAGGACCAGACTTAGCTTTTTTAGAAAGTGGCCATCGTTTTGAAGATGTTCTGAAGACAGTAATGAGCCAGATAGGCCAACATTTGCATGTAGCAGGAGCAGATGAGCACTTTGGTGATGATGATGATGATGACGACTATGAAGACGACGATGATGAGGAGGAGGAGGAGGAGGAGGAGGAGGATGGAGAAAAGGCAAAAGAGGACCAAGGAGTACAACCCCGTTGCAGGCCAACTGAACCCGCTCCAAGGCTGCCACTGTCCGTCAATGACCTCAATTCACCTCACATACAACGGGTTGTTGTTGAGCATGTGGTCCGAAATACTGATTTGACTGGTCCAACCCCACTTCGTCTACGTACTTTTTCAGGAAGGCTTCCTAAGCCAAGCAATGAAGCTGATTTTGAGTCTTGGCGTTCTCAGATTGAATCTCTGCTTACTGACCCCAGCCTTTCAGCACTGCACGTCACCAGACGAATCACAGAGAGCCTCTCATCCCTTGCAACTGACTTGGTCAAAGGTTTGGGCCCCAACACAAAACCAACAGTTTTCCTAAATATATTGGATTCTGCCTTTGGAACCGTGCAGGATGGTGAAGAATTGTATGCTCAATACTTAAACATTCTGCAGAATCCAGGAGAAAGACCGTCAACTTACCTTCAAAGACTTCTGCTCACTCTGAAGCAAGGAGGGATCTCACCTGCTGACATCAATAAACATCTGCTGAACCAGTTTTGTCGTGGTTGTTGGGACAACACTGTCACAAGTTGCAGCTGGAACAAAAGAAGGATAACCCACCATCCTTTTCCGAGTTGTTGTTGCTACTACGGACAGAAGAAGACAGACAACATGCTAAAGAATCACTGATGAAAAAGCACATTGGAGCATCAAAACAGAAAGTTCACATCCAGTCCCGAAGTGCCTGTCCTTGTGAACATTCCACATCCAATGAAGAGCTGAAAGAAATGAAAAAAAACAACTCCAGAAATTACAGCAGCAAATGTCTCAACTTCTGTCCAGGAAGAGTCCAGCTGAATTTAAGTCCCTATCAAGACAGAACAAATCCTACTCTTCTTCACCTCAGTTAAAAACCAAGCCCAAGCCCTGGTACTGTTTTAATTGTGGAGAAGATGGACATCTTTCCTCATCTTGCACAAATAAAGCAAACCCCAGTCTAGTTGAGCAGAAAAAGAAACTGTTACGTCAAAAGCAGCAAGAATGGGATGCCAAAAATTCAAAATCATTAAACTAGAAACAGCTTCTGTAGTGGGACACACAGAAGCTGTGTATATGAACGGTCCCAAAGAACACAAGACAATGACACTGCCACAAGGTCTTGTTGGCACAAAGAGCACAGGTCAAGTTCAAATAAAAGGAGATCAGTTTAACTGCCTCTTTGATTCCGGCTCACAGGTTACTACTATCCCCTACTCCTTCTACAATACTTACCTCAGGGATCATGAAATGAAACCAATAAACAACCTGTTGGAAATAGAAGGAGCAAATGGACAAAGAGTGCCTTATCTGGGATATATAGCGATAATAATAATAAACTTTATTTGTATAGCACCTTCCTACAATGCCTTGCATTGACCAAGGTGCTTAACAGGATAAAGAGATGAATAAACTGGAACAATAAAACAATGAAAATAGAATTAAAAATAATAGCAATAAAAGAAGGCAATGGAAATAAAAATGCTACATACTAAAATACCAAAATAATAAAAGTTACACACTGAAAGCTTTTCTGAACAAGTGGGTCTTCAGTTTGGTTTTGAACAGAGTCAGATCAGAGGTGGCACGCAGTTCAAGGGGGAGATTGTTCCAGGCTTTTGGGCCGGCAACAGAAAAGGACCGGTCTCCCCATTGTTTGTACCTTGAGCGAGGCACCTCCAGCAGGTGTTGACTGGCAGATCGTAAAGCTCTGCCGGGCTGATGGGCTTTCAAAAGTTCTGAGATGTAGAGAGGTGCAAGTCCATTCAGAGCTTTGAAAACAAACAGGAGCAGCTTGAACTGTATCCTGAACTGGACCGGGAGCCAGTGTAGAGAGGACAGGACAGGAGTGATGTGTTCATATTTTCGTGTGTTGGTCAAAACCTTCTCGCCTGAATTGTTTGGGTTTCCTGTGGAAGTTGACACACTTGCTCTCATTGTGCCTGATGTTAAACCATCTCAACATTTGATTCTCATTGGCACCAATGCCTTGGATGTTGCTTACAGCCCCCATTTTGATACGCATCATGACCAGTCATTTCAAACTACAACCTCTGGTTACATAGCCATGTACAAGATCTTCCAGAACCGCTATTCTCAGAGTTTGGAGGACTATACTGCAACTGTCACTCTGCAGTCAAATCAGCCTCAAGTCATCACAGCTGGCCAAACCATAGTTGTGGAAGGGTGCTTAGCTGCAGGAATGTGGCAAGATGAAAAACAAGTCCTCCTTGAACACCCGAGGTCCTATACTCTCCCTGGTGGGCTCATGGTAAAAGCCTGCCTCATTGACTTGCCTCAACACCGACCTTGTCAATTGCCAGTTGTTGTAAGCAATGAGTCTGACCATGAGATCCATATTCCAGCGCGAGCAGTTATAGCAGAAATCAGCACTTTCCAGAGTGTGATCTCAAAAGAGCAGAAAGTCCAGAATTCAACCAAGTCTACAGAGTCACTACAACCTTCTCAACTACAATACAATTTTGGAGACTCACCTTTATCCCCAGAATGGAAACAAAGAATCATCCAAAACCTCAACAGTATTCCTGAGGAGACAATTTGAAGAAAATTATTTAAAAAACATGAGGGTTATGAGGGGGTCCCTGAAACTTTTTCTCCCTGTAAGGGGTCTTTAAACCCAACAAGTTTGAGAACCTCTGATTTAAAGGATACAGCTGTTTTCAATCAGGATGTGAATTCCAGTGCCACTGCATCTGGATGGTCTCTCTTCATTTATACTTTTTTATGAGTTTTTGTACTTCCCTTTAAAGAGCTAATGTTGCAATGCATTCTATAGCTGTTTTAAATAAGGTCATGTGTTTAAACTTTAGATATGAGCGTAGATCAGGGATTTATCAAAAAATCAGAAAATGTATAAACGGTCAACAGGGAGTCGTTCTGAACCTGCAGAAGTGTTTTATCTTATATATTTCTGTCTGGCCAGTAGCTTACAGGGTTCTCTTTGCTGTGTACAGGTTGTTATAGGTTTAATTGATGCTTCTGTATAGCTCGTCTTCCTTTCATTTGAAAAGATATTTTAAATATAAAGGTAATATAGGTTGCTATTTTTTTAAGTACAGAATATTAGATTATGATTAAATGCTACAAGAATAGAAATATGAAAGTGTACTTTTCTCCTGTAAAAAAATAAGTTCATTTTTAATCGAATGTGGAAATGTATGAGCTGACAATTTTCTTTTTAACTGTAAATAGTCACATCTGAATCTAATAAAAAAAAGTGATATAATAATCTAACTGCCTGTGAAATGAAGCTGGACATGGCTCTTTTTTCTGTTTGCCTCTCATATAGAATCAGAATCAACCTTTATAGTCATTGCATGAAGCACAATGAAATAAATAATGATGGACTGGAGACATGTCCAGGGTGTCCCACGCCTCTCACACAGTGACTGCTGGATGTGGGCACCAGTGACCCCCATGACCCAAAAAGGAAGAAGCAGGTAAAGATAATGGATGGATGTTAATAACTAAACAGAAATAACTACTGTACTGTCCTCATTTGGTTTGAGGATGGTAACTGGTCTCCATTTAACACTTCTTTAAAATAAAGAACAATTATGTATTTGGTACATGCAACACAAACATTTACAAAAAAACATTTTTTCAGGTATAGTACTTAATTATTTACTTACCTAATGATTTTCATTTCATGCTGCGAAAAGGCAAGGGTGAATGTGTTATTTTTGCCTGTTGTGTATTTATCCATCCAACCGTCCATTACCTTCTTCTTTTTGGGTCGTGGGGGTCACTGGTGCCCATATCCAGCAGTCACTGCGTGAGAGGCGGGGGACACCCTGGACAGGTCTCCAGTCCATCACAGGGACACATAGAGACAAACGAGACAAACAACCATTCACTCACACCTAGACAATTAGAGTTACCAATCAGCCTATCATGCATGTTTTTGGTCTGTGGGTGGAAACTGGAGTACCTGGAGAAAATCCACACATGCACGGGAGAACATGAAAACTACCCCAAAAAGGTCCCACTGGCCGGTATCTAAGTCATGGCAACCTGCTCGCTGAGGCAGCAGCTCTACCAACTGCACCACCGTGCTGCCCGTTGTGTGTGTTTATGTGGCAATAAAATATATTTTGCACCATTGGATGAATTTTATTGAAACTGAATCATTGGATGTACCTACACAACTAATTAAATTGTTTACTTTTGGAGCCAACCCAATTCAAGATGGTTACTACAGCAAATTCAAAATGGCTGTAATTCAGCAAATTTTACAAACGCTGCTAAAATTTGGTGACTATAGCTTGTCATTCACAACACATTCAAGTGCTACTCGCTGGCTAAGATCTTTACTTAGAACTTTATATTAACTTTTGGCATCAACCTAGCCTGGTTAAAACCAGACCCTAGTACAAAGCGAAGTGAAGGACAAGGGTCTGGTTTTAACCAGGCTAGCATCAACCCTGTTTGCTAAATTTTTCATGAACCACCTTCTTTCAGCTTTTCCCTCTTCAGGGTCACACAGCGAGTCATCCTCCTCCACCTCACTCTGTCCTCTGCATCCTCTGTCCTCACTCCAACTACCTTCATGTCCTCTCTAACTGCATCCATATATCTCCTCTTTGGCCTTCCTCTTTGTCTTTTTCCTGGCAGCTGCATTTCTAACATCCTTCTACCAATATACCCACTGTCCCTCCTCTGGACATGTCCAAACCATCTCAGTCTGGCCTCCCTAACTTTATCTCCCAGTTGTTCAACATGTGCTGTACCTCTGATGATCTCATTCCTGATCTTATCCATCCTTGTCACTCCTAAGNCATATGCCAGCAGAGGCCTCTCGCGGAGTGAGTCCAGGTATCCTGCTCATAAATTGGAGTTTCTCGCTCTGAAATGGGCAGTGACAGAGAAATTTAACGACTATCTTTATGGTGCTCAGTTCACAGTGGTCACAGACAGCAATCCACTAACTTACCTGTTATCTTCAGCAAAACTCGACGCTACCAGTTACAGGTGGCTTTCAGCTTTGTCTACCTTCACATTCAAGATCATTTACAGAGCTGGAAAGCAGAACATGAATGCTGATGGATTGTCTCGTCGACCTCATGGTGAGCTGTCTGATGATCCTACCTCCCGGAAAGAACATGAACGAATCCTGAAATTCGCCCAGCAACACCTCAATGAACCAGATTATGTTTCCATTGATCCGTACACCATCGAAGCAGTTTGTGCTCGTCACCTGATATACAGCTCAGATACACAGCATGACAATGCTCTAGTGTTGTCTATGTCCACCTATGTAACAACTAGCAATGGGCAGTGAGGAACCTGAAAGTGACCTTGAACAAATCAATCCTGCAGAGATCTCCAGAGTTGAAGGAAGTCTTTTTCCAGGTCCTGATGTTCCAGACTCTGACAATGCAGGACTGGATACACAAGAGCCTGACGTGCCAGACATTCCTAGCTATGCTGAAGAACCTCACTCACCATTGGAAACAATTTCTCTGGATACTAAAGACCAACCCAGTGCTTTAAATGGGCCGGAACTCACCGGTACCCAGTTCCACCACTTCTAAAATTTAACCCTGAGAGTACCGGGACTTTTTTTAAGCGTAAGGTGCGTTCCGGAACTTATTTTCGTCTTCTCCACTTGAAAGACCCGTGGCAGATTACAGTAGAATGCATCATTTCCCCCGACTGGATTTCAAGAAAGAGTAATGCATCTTCACGATAATAAAACATCTTTGGTGGAGCGCGTCATTTGGCCAATCACAACCTCAGGATAGACAGGGGGAGGAGACGACAGCGAACTCTGTAAAAAAAATAAAAACAAACTCTGCAGCGCGACAGAGCGCGAGGGAAGCGGAAGTAACTCCTCCAACGTGTGGGTAAAGTTAATATTTTTATACATGCAGTGTAACCATTGTTTAGTAAAATGGCATGTTGTGTTACAAATAAAACTAAATAAAAATTAACAAAATAACAGTCAATTGCACCCCTAAAGCCACTGTGATAAAGTATCACATTAATTTAATTATCTTAGCCACAGGAGTGAATTTAAAAACAGGATGATGTCTATATGAACTAGTTAAATGAGGTGTCTCTAAAATATCCTGATTCATGATCAATAATAATTTCAACAATTTTTTAATCTGTCCACAGGACCTGACTTTATTTTGTTAGATGTCTCTAAAATAGTTAGTGAATCATGTTTACATGTAGGTAAACATAGATGTTTAACAACTTGTTAAAATACACAAGAATGCAGGAAATGGCATCTACTTTATTCAAAATTTCTGGCAAAACATCTTCACCAGCATATTTAAGAAATGAGTTTTTACTGTAAGTAAGTTTTATTTATATAGCACATTTCACAGACATGAGAGTCACATAGTGCTTTACAAAAGGAAAAATAAAATCATAAAATCACAGAAGTACTATACAGAAAGGTAAAACATAACTCTAAAATCAATGTACAAAATTAACCAAAAGCCTGTCTGAAGAGATAAGTCTTAAGTTTTTAAATGCATCTGTTGACTCGGAGCAGCGCATTGTTAGCAAAATGTTCTGCTGTATTTGACTTGCTGCTGTTGTTGGTTGTTAATTTTTTGGTTGACACAATCTTTCCTATTTATGTTCTCATTAAATCAGGTTAGTAAATGACTTTTACCTGAAGCATGTTAAAAAATTACAAAATCTTTCGGGGGGGGGGGGGGTTGGCGCAACGTTTGTCACCTTTTTCATCCCTTCTGAGTTTGCAGGTATGCATATTATTATGACATTAGGGAGGGTACCGGCACTTATTTTTTTCCACTTAAAGCTCCACTGACATCATCTTTTGACTTTTCAAAAAATGGCACAACATATATAAATATTAAGATTGACCCCTGACCGTTTTTGCTAAAATAATGTTAAATGAATGAAAATTACTTCCAAAAACAGTTTAAAATTAGCGCAGTTTTTTTAACACGATAAATAGGGATTTCGCCGTCGCAGGATGATGACGTCATGACAAGGAATTTCTCTACTGCGCAGCTTGAAAACAATGGAGGAGCTACAAACTCGATCCGTCCAATTTAGCCATTTAAAAGTTAATATTTTAGCGGATTGTCTGCAGAGAAGCCAAAGTTATTTCCAGTAAACAGCAGGTTATAATTTTTTTTCAGCTCCTGCTGGTTTTTGGAGACTTTTCACTTCATGAGGTGAGCTGCTGTGTGGAGTTACATGAGCTGCATGTGGACGAGGCAGAAGTAATTCTACAACATGTACATCGTCTCCAGCCTCCACAGCACTGAAATGGTAATATATTAGTTAATGTTCCTAATAATTATTCAACATTAATTAATAGTTTAAAAAATTAGTCCCTTTTAAAATATCTGTTAAATATATTATTCTTTTATTTTATTTTGTTTGTGTTTTCAGGTTTCCAGGTCTCCAGTCCATCACCTGAGGCTCTTCCTGTTGAACCACTAGTACAACCCAGACTTTCACATCACAGCAGGTAAGATTGCATCAACGAAAAGAATAGTACTCAACAATATTCTTTGATGTAAATCTGTTGATTTTCTGTGGTTCTGATGAGGGAAGTGACAAAGTGGATGCAGCATTCAGCCCATAATGGACCCAGATGTCCCCTGCGTCCAGACCTACAACACCTGGACATCCATGAGCGTGGAGGAGCGAGGATTCACAGAAATGTCTTCACCTGAAGAGTGGACCGAGGTGGAGAACAAACCTTGATATTGTTAAACAACAGATGGAGACGTCTTCAGGATCTGTAGAACATCAGGACTGCTGCAGAAAGCTACGTTTGTGCATCAAGACATTAAAATATGCAGAAATACTACAACTGGCCAGAGCATTGAGATGAAAATGAATCAATGAATTTAATATTTTTTTCTGAGTGTTCAAATGAACATGTTGTTTGAAAAAAAAAAAGGATAACAATGAACCAAGTGTTTCTGTAGTTATGTGTAAATAAAGTTACGGTAGTACACTATATTATCTGTTAGTGTTGAGTTATTCTTTGTGAGAATATTTGTGTTATTCTTTGTGAGAATATTTGTGTATCTGTTTTAATTTCATTCGTGCATCTACAACTCACAGCTCATACTTTAGTAAAAACAAAATTGGTGAATGTTGAAAGAAACATTTTATTAAAATAAAACCATCCCATATTATCAAATAAATGAAAACCTCTGGGGAAACATTAATATGAACAGATTATCAAAATAAATTGAGTTTAACACATATTAGCAAGTGTTGTTTGACTTCATCAGCTCTGTAAAAATGACTCCAACACCTCCTCGTCCACCCTCCTGTCCAGGTGTTGTAGGTCTGGACGCAGGGGACATCGGTCTAGTTTCTCCTCACCCCGGAATTACACCACATGCGTTACGGCTCCGCCCCGCTCCGGTCCGACCTCCGCAGCAAATACGCACCCATTATAATCAATGACAGAATTTACACTGGCTCCGCACGGCGGCGGCGAGCTGCGGAGAGCGGACGGCAGTCCGTCAAAATTAGAAAATTTTCTATTTCTGCCGGATGACGGAGCTGTGCCGGAGTCAACTTTTGAAGATTACGTCGCACCAACAGGAAAAGGAACGAGCACAACTTCCGTATTTACAAAATAAAATCACCACGGGCGGACTAATCCTAGCTCTATACGGATTTATTTGTACAAAAATGCTGTCAAACTATCAATTATGACTATTCTATGACTAAACTATTATATTTATGACTATGACTACACCTAATAACGCAATACAAAAATAAATAAATAAAAAAGTATTTTATTCTGAAATGTAAACATCACTTCCTGTTGCTCAAACCATGTAGCTCATTTACGAGAGAAGATCAAGGCAGCAGTCTCTCTACAGTTGTTCTCCTTCTTTCCACCGAATGAATTGTTTTGTTCTGACTTACTTATTTATCACTTGATTTATCGCGCGATCTCGCACGTGTCTTGGAGCGGCGCATCCAGGCGGACCTGAGCGGAGCGGAGGCAGTGGGAATTGGACTCGTTCAGCTGCGACCTGCGGACCGGAGCGGGGCGGAGCCGCGTGCAGTGTAATTCCGGGGTCATCCTGCTGCTTGTACTTCTTCAGACTCCACCACCTCCTCGCTCCTCCACGCTCATGGATGTCCAGGTGTTGTAGGTCTGGACGCAGGGGACATCTGGGTCCATTATGGGCTGAATGCTGCATCCACTTTGTCACTTCCCTCATCAGAACCACAGAAAATCAACAGATTTACATCAAAGAATATTGTTGAGTACTATTCTTTTCGTTGATGCAATCTTACCTGCTGTGATGTGAAAGTCTGGGTTGTACTAGTGGTTCAACAGGAAGAGCCTCAGGTGATGGACTGGAGACCTGGAAACCTGAAAACACAAACAAAATAAAATAAAAGAATAATATATTTAACAGATATTTTAAAAGGGACTAATTTTTTAAACTATTAATTAATGTTGAATAATTATTAGGAACATTAACTAATATATTACCATTTCAGTGCTGTGGAGGCTGGAGACGATGTACATGTTGTAGAATTACTTCTGCCTCGTCCACATGCAGCTCATGTAACTCCACACAGCAGCTCACCTCATGAAGTGAAAAGTCTCCAAAAACCAGCAGGAGCTGAAAAAAAATTATAACCTGCTGTTTACTGGAAATAACTTTGGCTTCTCTGCAGACAATCCGCTAAAATATTAACTTTTAAATGGCTAAATTGGACGGATCGAGTTTGTAGCTCCTCCATTGTTTTCAAGCTGCGCAGTAGAGAAATTCCTTGTCATGACGTCATCATCCTGCGACGGCGAAATCCCTATTTATCGTGTTAAAAAAACTGCGCTAATTTTAAACTGTTTTTGGAAGTAATTTTCATTCATTTAACATTATTTTAGCAAAAACGGTCAGGGGTCAATCTTAATATTTATATATGTTGTGCCATTTTTTGAAAAGTCAAAAGATGATGTCAGTGGAGCTTTAAAGCACTGGACCAACCCATGAAACGTTCTAGCCGTACAAGGAACCCACCTGATCGGCTACAATATACTGGACCTGGCAAACCATTTTTGAAAAGCATCCAGACCTTGTTACATGGGTTAAGTTTTGCTTTCTCCTTCGCCCTCCAAGAAGACGAAGAAGAACAGTTGATTGCTCCATTCCCCAGTCAGCCACCAGTTTGCTGCCAGCCTGCACATGTACGAGGACGTACATGGAATCAGGAGGGGAGAGTGTAACCTGCACAAAATAATTAACATGTATTTTATTTTGAAGGGGACAATGTGACGGCACGCTTTAAATTCCGGGTCAGAGGTGAACTCGGGTGTCCGTCATAGTTGTGCTGCTGACGCTGCTGGCTGCTTGAGCTCGGCGTCTTCATAATCCATGGGAGAAACACACTGTATCAAGCCCAATTAACAAGACCGGAGGAATTTATTAGGTGTTTTATGTCAACCACTCGACGGTCAGGTTTTTTTTCACCCCCTGTTCCTACCCAGGATGGCGAGCTACAGGATCCCTGCAGCTGTGCAGTAGGACTTAATTGCACCAGATTATTTGTTTTTCCTGGACACATTTACCCTGGATCATGAACTGTAAACCAGATTATTGATTGATGGACCATTAATCAAGCAATTAATTCCTTCATCCGGAATCAAGGACTGATTTAAAATAGGAAAAAAAAGAACTCTTGGGTGTACGGTAATCAGGGTCTGTTTTGTTGTGTGTATGTTGTGTGTATTTTGTCTCAGTTGAAATCATTGTCTGTTTTGTTGTGTGTTTTTTGTCTATCGGTTATACAGTACTCAGAAAATTATTATTATTATTACAAATATTATTTTATCAATACCTTAAGTATGTACAATACAAATACCTTAAACTTCTTGTCTGATGGTGTTTTTATTCACACAACAGGCTCCTCAGCTGAACTTTTTTTCTGACTGCCTATTAATATATCTGGCCGTGGTCAGGCGCCTAGCCATAACAAGCGTTACAAGTGCAAAGAGGAAGCCATTTCTAAGCAAGCTCCACAAGTTCAGACGTTTGCACTGGGCCAGGGGTCATTTAAAATGGAGTGTGACAAAATGGAAGACTGTTCTGTGTCAGATGAGTCACGATTTGAAGTTCTTTATGGAACACTGGGATACCATATCATCCGGACCAGAGAGGACAAGGATAGCCCAAGTTATCAACGCTCCGTTCAGAAGCCAGGCAGCACGGTGGCACAACTGGTAGAGCTGCTGCCTCTCAGCGAGAAGGTTGCCGGTTCAAATCCCGGTCCGGGGCCTTTCTGGGTGGAGTTTGCATGTTCTCCCCGTGCATGCGTGGGTTTCCTCCGGGTACTCCGGTTTCCTCCCACAGACCAAAAAACATGCTTGTTAGGCTGATTGGTGACTCTAAATTGACCCTAGGTGTGAGTGTGAGAGTGGATGGTTGTTTGGTGTGAGTGAGACAGGTCCCTCTTGTAAATGAGTCCCCGTGACTCAACGAGGCTAGCCTGCATAAATAAAGGTTGAATGAATGAATGAAAGCCTATGTCTATGGGTTGCATGAGCGCTTGTGATGGGTAGCATGCATGTCTGGAAAGGCACCATTAATGCAGATAACTGTTCATGTTCTAGAACAACATATGCTCCCATCTAGACGTCATCTCTTTCAGGGAAGACCCTGCATTTTTCAACAAGATACCGTATTCTCCGGCGTATAAGTCGCACCTTTTTGCCTACATTTCTAAGCCCTGCGACTTATAGGCCGGTGCGACTTATACGTCGATTTTTCCAATATTTTGGTCATAATTTGACTTTGGTCAAAAACTCCAAAAATGGTGCAGTACCAGTTTCGGCCGCTATGGGCGCTAAGAAACCCTTTACAGTACCTACACTGTTGACATCTGCCTGGTCCAAAAATGGTGCAGTGACACAGAAGATGAAGACTTCAATGGTTTTGAATAAATAAATAAAAACCATAAAATAAATACAGTATCTGTTTCTGTCATCATTTTAAACTGAGACACGTTTTTTACTGTAATGTCAGCTAATAAAAATATATTTTTATGTGTTTATCTTTAAAGATAAATGATGAAAGACACAAAATATACAAAAATTATGTTAATTTATTAATGAAAAGTTCAACTAAGACACATCAAACAAAATACTGTAGTTTTTATGTGATAATCTTGTCAAAAGTCCTTCCAAACAATTTGGCAGCCAGTCCAAAATAATGTTCATTTATTAATGAAAAGTTCAACTAAGACACATCAAACAAAATACTGTAGTTTTTATGTGATAATCTTGTCAAAAGTCCTTCCAAACAATTTGGCAGCCAGTCCATTTTGGGCAAAACACCAGTTCACGTGAGGTGCGACCTATAGGCCGGTGCGACTTATAGGCCGATGCGACTTATACGTTGATTTTTCCATTTAATTGGGCATAATTAGGTTGGTGCGACTTATACTCCGGTGCGACTTATACGCCGACGAATACGGTAATGCCAGACCACATTCTGCAGCAATCACAACATCATGGCTACGTAGGAGAAGGATCTGGGCACTGAAATGTCCAGCCTGCAGTCCAGATCTTTCACCTATAGAGAACATTTGGTGCATCATAAAGAGGAAGGTGCAACAGAGAAGGCCCAAGATGATTGAACAGTTAGAGGCCTGTATTAGACATGAATGGGAGAGCATTCCTATTTCTTAGCTTGAGAAACGTCTCCTCTGTCCCCAGACGTCTGTTGAGTAATAAGAAGAAGGGGGATGCCACACAGTGGTAAAAATGGACTTGTCCCAACCTTTTTGGGATTTGTTGACTCCATGAAATTTTGAAACAACATATTTTTCCCATAAATTATACATTCTCCTTTTGATCTGTGATTTGTGTTCTATTCTGAATAAAATATTAGATGTTGGTACCTCCACATCATTGCATTCAGTTTTTATTCACAATTTGTTTAGTGTCCCAACTTTTTTGGAATCCGGTTTGTATTATTCAACTGTAAAAATTATATATAGCAAAGATGTGTCTTAGCTGAACTTTTCCTTAATAAATGCACGTAATTGTCAAATCAGCTGGATTTAAAAAGTAGTTTTGCTACGTGCAAAACGTGCACCCGCACGGGTGGGAACGCTGCATTCTTTAAAATTTAACAAGATAAATACCTAAAATATATATTTGTTTGCCTTTTGACAAGGCAAAGCTCTCAATTTACCGATCGATCTACGTTCCCACCCTCATCTATGGTCATGAGCTTTGGGTTATGACCGAAAGAACAAGATCTCGGATACAAGCGGCTGAAATGAGTTTTCTCCGCAGGGTGTCTGGACTCTCCCTTAGAGATAGGGTGAGAAGCTCAGTCATCCGGGAGGGACTCGGAGTAGAGCCGCTGCTTCTCCACATCGAGAGGAGCCAGTTGAGGTGGCTCGGGCATCTGGTTAGGATGCCTCCTGGACGCCTCCCTGGTGAGGTGTTCCGGGCATGTCCCACCGGGAGGAGACCCAGAGGAAGACCCAGGACACGCTGGAGGGACTATGTTTCTCGGCTGGCCTGGGAACGCCTTGGGATTCCCCCGGAGGAGCTGCTCCAAGTGGCTGGGGAGAGGGAAGTCTGGGCCTCCCTACTTAGGCTGCTACCCCCGCGACCCGACCCCGGATAAGCGGAAGAAGATGGATGGATGGATATATTTGTTTGCTGACATTATAGTAAAGGTGTATCTAAGCTGAACTACAGTATATCTTAATAAATGCACGTAATTGTCAAATCAGCTGGATTTAAAAATTAGTTTTGCTATGTGCAAAACGTGCACCCGCACGGGTGGGAAGTCTGCATTTCTTTAAAATTTAACAAGATAAACACCTAAAATAATATATTTGTTTGCTGAAAATTTAAGATGTGTCTCAGCTGAACTTTTCCTTAATAAATTAACAGAGTGGTCGAATTCGCTGAATTTAAATAGTTTCGCTTGTCGGGTCTTCCAAACGTGCGCGCGCTGCGAAAACATTCATCTCTTTAAAATTTAACAAGATAAACACCTAAAAAATATATTTGTTTGCTGACATTATAGTAAAAGTGTGTCTCAGCTGAACTTTTTTTAATAAATGCACTTTGACGGTTAAAACATGGCAAAATGAAGCAGATGAAAAAAAGCAGCTTTAAAATTACTACACACTCACCCGGCCGCCCATAATGATGACAGAAACACCTATTTATTTATTTATTTTTATTCAAACCCATTGAATTCTTCATCCTCTGTGTCGCTGGTGAAGAGTTCTGCCAACTACCACAGCTACTACCACATCGAATTTTAGCTCAAACATCTCCTGAAGCTTATCAGTTGTAAATGTCCATCCAGTGATTACTTTATGTAAATTTCATCAAAATCTGTCATGTGCTTCATGAGCTATTTTGCTAACAGTCAAACACTGCTTTGTTCTCTCCCAAGACATTTCCAACCCTCCACCTGCAGGTCCTACCATCTTCCCCTTCTTCATTCTTTTCAAAGCTTTCTGGACTTCACCCTCAATCTTTCCAACTTCCTGGTCCACAGTTTCTATGACCTCCACTCATCTTTCATTCTCTTCATTCATTAAATCCTCAAAGTAATCCTTCCATCTTCCTGTCACACTCTCCTCACTTGTTAGATGCTGATCTGTTTTCTTGTTGCTGTGTTCATTTGTGTCCATCTGCTCATACAGACTCATGTTCGTGCTGCTGTTTGTAATGATGTTTTTCTATTACATTAGTGCTTAGTGTATTTCTAGTTGATGTTTTTCTTAGTTATATCCTAGATGTTATTACTGTTCTTTTACATTTTATTGTTGGATGTAACTGGGACCCTGTGTACATAATCTTGTTTCATCACATGTACCACATGCGGTACAAATGACAATAAAGATTATCTGACTCTGACTCTCTGACACTGAGGTAACAGTAGTTCAGACCTCCAGAGAGCAGGAGGCTGTGTTGCGACAGAGTGAGTCCGAGCAGAGGAGGCTGCTGTCGGACACATGAGCTGGGAATGCTCGGTGGACCCTAGTGGCCGAAAGTGGTACTGCTCCATTTTTTCCGTCAGAATGAATGAAAACGGTCATATCTCAGCCAAAAATTGGTCTAACAATATGGAGAAAAATCCATAAATATGTCGCTTCGCCGCATAAGTCGCAAGACATGCAAAGGACTTATAGGCCGAAAAGTACAGTAATTTCAACGTCAGGCTTCAACATTGATTCAATATTTCTGCCTAACCATATTTCAACATTGATTCAATCATATTTTGCTGTCTGGGCTTTGTTTAACATTATGTCATTAACAATTTACAATAATCAGGAGTTCAGTTAGGGAAACAAAACAAACAAAACATGGATGTTTGGCTAACAGAAGGTGTTTCAGAGAGGAGCTGTTGTCTGAGCTGGATTTTATGAAACAAAATCTGCTTTATTAGATTTAAAAAAAATCCTGGAACAGTTTGAAAGTTAAAACTGATGAATCAATTGACATTTATTGAAAGAAGTATCACTTTGAGATGCTAAAAAAAAACAAATGACAGACAAAAGTTTTATTTACATAAAGGTAAAAATGTGCAAAAGACATCAGCATATAGTAAGTGGGTCACTGTGCCCCTGACTACACATACTGTACATGACTTTCTCCATTTCCTGATTTACTTTTAGGTATTTTACTGAGTGGGCTGAAGGAAACAGAATACAGTATTAACATTTTTTTTTAAAACAAAGGAACCCAGCATTTCAAAATAAGAGTTTCAGATTACAAACATTGTTTTAATGTTAGCAGGAATGATAGAGGACCTGCAGTTCAGACTGATCCAACATACATCTTAAAGTTGCCCAGTTTCAGTAGGACTGCAGAAAGACATGGAGCTTCTAACCTAGTGGTCTATCTGTGATCTCAAGACTTCTGCAACTAAAAAAGATGCAGCCAAGCCCAGTAGACAGTCAGGACAATGTCACAGCACAAGAAAAGACAGACTTGAACTTTCCGGTCCAGATCCACCAAACCGATGTGTTGCAGGACCCTCAGCTTGACATCACTCACATTCAGCTTCAGCTGCTTTATTCTCTGGATGGTAAGGGATTCCCTGCAAGGAACAGATCAAAACAGAAAACCAATTATATACTGGGAGTGTAAAATAATAAACCCAGCTAAACCTTGGAGCATCATTTGGATCTAAGTAAGCATTTCTTGTTGCGGTGAACATTTGTTTTGCAAAGCTACATCACGGAGCAGTCAGTTTTTGGTGAAATGAGATCAAACTGTGTGAGCAGCTTTTCCTGTCCTCCTGCAGCCTCTGCAGCTTTGTGCTGAGAGGAAGAGTCACTCTCACACATTTATTTAGAACAGGGCATAATGCTGAGTTCACAAGATGATTTGAACTTTGTCAGCTTTGAAGATGAAAATATTAAGTTTAAACCTATTGTTAATCTGAGTTGAGAGGAAATGAGGCGATCAAACTTCAAGGTGACTCAATCTGACTGTAGAGCCCATCCAGCTGTCCACGCTGGAGGATCCACCATGTTTAATTGAGTCAGTGTCGAGTCAGTTCACACTAATCTTTTACTAGTCACAGTTTCTTCTGCACGTTTTCTGCAATCACATAATTTTGGTATACATAGTTCCCATGTGACAGATCATCAGGGGAATTTCTGGTGCATCATCCATGTTGTCAGGCTGCCTCTAGCAGCAGGTACAGATACAGTGCTGCTGTTTCTTCTTCTTCTTCTTCTTCTTTCGGCTTTTCCCTTTTCAGGGGTCGCCACAGCGAGTCATCCTCCTCCACCTCACTCTGTCCTCTGCATCCTCTGTCCTCACTCCAACTACCTCCATGTCCTCTCTAACTGCATCCATATATCTCCTCTTTGGCCTTCCTCTGTGTCTTTTTCCTGGCAGCTGCATTTCTAACATCCTTCTACCAATATACCCACTGTCCCTCCTCTGGACATGTCCAAACCATCTCAGTCTGGCCTCCCTAACTTTATCTCCCAGTTGTTCAACATGTGCTGTACCTCTGATTATCTCATTCCTGATCTTATCCATCCTTGTCACTCCTAAGGAGAACCTCAGCATCTTCATTTCTGCCACTTCCAGTTCTTTCTCCTGTCTTTTTGTCAATGCCACTGTCTCCAGACCATACAACATAGCTGGTCTCACCACTGTCTTGTAAACTTTTCCTTTGACCTTTTTGTCACAAATCACTCCTGAAACTTTTCTCCATCCACTCCATCCTGCCTGGACTCTCTTCTTCACCTCTTTACCACATTCCCCATTTTCCTGGACAGTGGACCCCAAGTACTTGAAGTCCTGCACCTTTGTGACCTCTGCTCCTTGTAGCCTCACTGTTCCACCTCCTCCCTCTCATTCACACACATGTACTCTGTCTTACTACGACTGACTTTCATTCCTCTTCTTTCAAGTGCATACCTCCACCTCTCCAAGTTCTCTTCCACTTGTTCCCTGTTCTCACCACAGATCACAATGTCATCTGCAAACATCATAGTCCATAGGGATTCCTGCCTGACCTCATCTGTTAGTCGGTCCATCACCAGAGCAAACAAGAAGGGGCTCAGAGCCGATCCTTGATAATAATAATAATAATAATGATGAATTCCATTTATAATGCACTTTTCATTAATAAAAATCTCAAAGTGCTACAAAGTGTAATAAAGCAAAGATCAAAATAAAACAAGTGATAAAATCAAATAAAATCAATAATAATATCGACTAAGATCAAAGATAAAATCATGTGGATGCAGATTAGGCTTGCTTAAAAAATAAATAAAATAAAACAAGTGATAAAATCAAGTAAAATCAATAATGATATCAGCTAAGATCAAAGATAAAATCATGTGGAGGCAGAATAGGCTTGCTTAAAAAGAAAGGTCTTTATGCTGCTTTTAAAGTCAACCAGTGACTGTGGAGCTCTCAGGTCATCAGGGAGGGAGTTCCACAGGCGGGGGGCAGCCACACAGAATGCTCGGTCTCCCATGGTCCTCAATTTGGTCCGAGGAATATGAAGTAAATTACTGTTCTGTGATCGTAGAGACCGGGTGGATGAATATGGTGCAAGAATGTCCTTTAGATAGTCAGGTGAAGTGCCGTGCAAGCATTGATGTGTAATGAGAGCAGTTTTGTACTGAATTCTGTAGTGACAGGAAGCCAATGGAGGTTATGGAGAATGGGTGTAATATGTTCAAATTTACGAACTCTCAACAGATGCACTCCCACCTCCACCTTGAAGCTATCTGTCACTCCTACAGCACATCTCACCATTGTCCTGCTGTCTTCATACATGTCCTGCTGTCTTCATACATGTCCTGTACCAGTCTAACATACTTTTCTGTCACTCCAGATTTCCTCATGCAATACCACACCTCCTCTCTTGGCACCCTGTCATATGCCTTTTGTAAATCCACAAACACACAATGAAGTTCTTTCTGACCCTCTCTGTACTTCTTTATCAACACCCTCAAAGCAAATATGGCATCTGTCAAAGTCAACTTTATTGTCAAAACTGCAATACGTACAGGACATACACAGGATTGAAATTGCATTTCTCCCAGTCCCTTCGGTGCAACAGTAACCGTTTAAACACTAAAACACTAAACCATTTAATAAACATAAGCATAAAATGAAATAATAAAAGTGTAATACTGTCCTGAGTTTTTGCATAGTAGTATAAAAGTATAAAAAGTATATCTATAAAATAAAATGAAAGGTTCTGGCATTGACATTTGTAATAGAGTGACAAAGCAGCATATGAAGTTTATGTACACAGTATATGTATGAGGTAGTTGATATTGGTATAGAGGTAAAGTGGCATATGCAATAAGGCTAGTAAAAAATATATATATCAGCAGTAGTGTAGATATAAAAAGTAGTGTAAATGTAAACAGTAGTAATAAATGTAAACAGTAGTAATAAATGTAAACAGTAGTAATAAATGTAAACAGTAGTAATAAATGTAAACAGTAGTAATAAATGTAAACAGTGAATGTAAACAGTAGTATGACTATAGGCAGTAATGTAATACAAACATTAGTGCAAATATGAGAAGTAGTGCAAACTGAATGAGCACATGACCGTGAGTTGAGTGAATAACCCGTTTGATGACACAGAGTCCAGTGTTAAAATCTTTGTGTTGTGTGGTAATGTGTGAAAGTTTTTTTGTGATTAAGGCAGTACAAGTGGGAGGGAGGGCAGAGCAGGTAGAGAGTTAAGCATCCTGACTGCCTGATGAACAGAGCTGTCTCAGTCTGCTGGTTCGAGCCTGGAGACTCCTCAGTCTCCTCCCTGATGGCAGCAGTCTGAAGCAGCTGTGTAGTGGGTGTGTGGGATCACCTGCCATGCAGTGGGCTTTCCGAGTGAGGCGTTTGCTGTGTAAGTCCTGCAGTGAGGGGAAGGAGGTGCCGACGATCTTCTCAGCTGCTCTCACAATGCGCTGGAGGCTCTTGCGGCAGGATGCAGTACATGCACCAAACCACACAGTGATGCAGCTGGTCAGGACACTTTCTATGGCACCTCTGTAGAAGGTGCACATGATGGGGGTTGAAGCTCCAGCCCTTTTCAGCTTGCGGAGAAAGTAGAGGCGCTGGTGAGCCTTCTTGGCCAGTGATGCAGTGTTCCTGCTCCAGGACAGGTCCTCTGAGACGTGCACTCCCAGGAACTTGGTGCTGTCCACTCTCTCTACTGCGGTGCTGTTGATGGTCAGATGGGCATGTTGGGCATCCTTCTTCCTGAAGTCCACAACATTCTCCTTTGTCTTCTCCACGTTCAGTGAGATTGTTGTGTCCGCACTACAAGGCCAGGCGGCTCACCTCGTTCCTGTAATCCGTCTCATCATTGTTGCTGATAAGACCCACCACTGTTGTGTCGTCCGCAAACTTATGATGGTGTGCAGTCGTGTGTTAGCAGGGTGAATAGAAGGGGGCTCAGCACACATCCTTGTGGGGCCCCTGTATTCAATGTGATGGTGCTGGATGTGTTACTCCTGACCCGTACTGCCTGTGGTCTCCCGGTCAGGAAGTCTAGCAGCCAGTTACACATTGAGGTGTTCAGCCCCAGACTGTCCAGTTTAAGGACAGTCTGGGGCAGAGCAGTGCTACACACTAG
>JBBPBX010021212.1:0-42594 GCA_038048925.1 Garcialebias charrua
ATATGCATTCATATCACATATCCATCCACATATCTGCATATGATATCTACATATACATCCCTGCATCCATTTGTGTATGGTTGTGAGCATGCATAAGTGAATAAGGTTCCTCCAATAGAACATTCAGTAGCGACCGTGAAGCATCAGAGATCCGTCCCCTCAAGGCCCGAGGCAGACGAAGGGGCGATCAAAGCCCAAGACCCCAAGAAGGACCCCGAGCCCAGAGTCCCCAGGGCCACCCAAACAGGACAAGCCCCTCGCCCACTCGCCCACTCCCCAGATCCGACCAAGGGGGAGAACCGGACGAGCTCCACTAGCAACCACACTCGTCTCGACGCCTTCAGACGTCTCAACACTCGTCTTGACGCCTTCAGACGTCTCAACACTCGTCTCGCCGCCTTCAGACGTCTCAACACTCGTCTCGACGCCTTCAGAAGTCTCAACACTCGTCTCGACGCCTTCAGACGTCTCAACACTCGTCTCGACTCCTTCAGACGTCTCAACACTCTTCTCGACGCCTTCAGACGTCTTAACACTCGTCTCGACGCCTTCAGACGTCTCAACACTCAACTCGACAACGCCCGAAGAAGTCTCTGCGCTCAACCCTTCGACGCCCGAAGACAACTCCTTGCTCGACCCTTCGACGCCCGAAGACAACTCCCTGCTCGACGCTTCGACGCCCGAAGACAACTCCCTGCTCGACCCTTTGACGCCCGAAGACAACTCCCTGCTTGACTCTTCGATGCCCGAAGACAACTCCCTACTCGACTCTTCGACGCCTGAAGACAACTCCCTGCTCGACTCTACGACGCCCAAAGACAACTCCCTGCTCGACGCCCGTTGACTCGCCACTTGCAGGCCGACCACATGCTGACTCGCCACTTGCAGACCGCCCACATGCTGGCTCGCCACCTACAGTCCGCCCGCTTGGTGACTCCTCGCTTCTGACCTCTGATGGACGGCCTCCCGGCCGCTCCCCTGAGACTACTCGTCGTGTGACCTCTGATGGATAGCCTCGTGGCCGCCCCCCTGAGGCTGCTGTTCCGTGATGGACGGCCTCCCGGTAGTCCCCTTGAGGCTGCTTGTCGTGATGGACGGCCTCCTGGCCGTCCCCCTGAGAGGCCATTGCCTGATGTCGATCTCCAAGTCACCCTCTTTGGTCTTTTGATGTTTTCTTAGGTCTACTCTTTGTGTTTAGTTTCCACAGTTTTAGGTGTAGTCTTTGTGTTCAGTTTGTACAGTTTTAAGTTTAGTCTTTGTGTTTAGTTTCCACAGTTTTAGGTTTAGTCGTTGTGTTTAGTTTCCTTAGCTTTTCTTAGGTCTAGTCTTTAGGTTTAGTTTCCCTAGTTTGGTCTTTGTGTTTACTCCCAGGTCTCATCCTGCCAGTTTTGTTTCTTGCCCTTGTGTTTCTCTGGTGTCCCTTCGTCTTCCTCGTGCCCTCCGTCCTTGCAGTTCCTCCCTCCGCCCGCCCTGGGTTTTTTGGGGGTGTTTCTGGTGATGCCAGGGGGTGTCTCTTGAGGGGGGTACTGTAAGGATTGTGCCTTCCTTGTCTGTTTTCCTGCCTGTCTCTTGTTAATCATCCCCAATCTGTCTCATGTCGAGGTGTTTGTAATTTGTCTCGTCTTGTCTGTGATTATATAAACCTGTTCTGTGTCTCAGTCATTGTCGCCGCATCGTCTGGTAATCCTGTGTCTCTCGCTACTGGTTAATGTAAGTGTTTTGGCTGCCACGACAGCAGTTTGTTTATTCTTATTAGTGTTTATTTTTTATACTTCTTGGTCTCTGAGATTCTGTCTGCACCACTGGGTTTTAATCGTGTCTTCTGAATAAATCTTGACAATTCTTTAGTTTAAAACTTATGGCTAAAACTACATAGGATATATTTTGCACTGTTTTGCACTACAAGAAAGAAGCCTAATGCTTGAGTTGTTAATTATTTAAAAACTCTTTGGACCTAGTAGTGAAATTTTCTTAAAAGAGATTATTTTGTGGTATAGCAGTTTTCAAAATAAATTATGGCAAAAGGACACCCTATGCTTTTTTCATTCCTATTGTAAGTTTTATTCCAAAAACATATTGTGATATATATCGTTATCGCCACCCTTCACAATACATATTGTGATATGAATTTTATGCCATATCACACATTCCTAGTTCCAACCATTTGTGTTCATCGTCCAGAACCAAATGAGAAGTCCAACAGAACTTCAACTGATCAGTGATCACACATATTGTTCTAAAGTTCCTGTTTTTAGTTTTCTACATTTGCCTTATAATCTTGCTGTTTTTGCCATCTTATTTTAATTTGTTAAAAGAAAAATCTGTGTGCCTCTTTTATAACTGTCTATTGTTGTCACTGTTGTCATCATTCAAAAACGTTCAATACAGAAACAACTGGACTTTATTTGTAACAGAAGACGTGTTTCTGTATTGAACGTTTTTTGATTTTATCATGTCCTGGATGACTGAGAATCTTCATCAGCATGTTGTCGTCATTCTTTGTTAAACCTAGGTCTCTCTTGTAAATGAGTCCTCGAGGCTCAATGGGATTAACCTGCCTAAATAAAGGTTGAATGAATAAAGTAAACTTTGGTACGAACAGTGTTAAATAAATGGTAAATGGAGCTTACTTATATAGAGCCTTCCAGCCCCCTATGAGGGGCCCCAAAGCGCTTTACAGCACAAGCCATCCACCCATTCATACACCCATTCATACACCCATTCATACACCGGTAGCGGTAGTCTGCCATGCAAGGCGCCAGCCAGTCCTACCGGGAGCAACTCTGGGTTAAGTGTCATACCCAGGGACATAACAACACATGGTGTGGGAACTCGGGATTCGAATCTCCAACCTTCCGATCGGGGGACGACTGCCATTACCACTACGCCACGGTCGCCCCCAAAAATTTTTATTGAACAATAATCTTCATGCTAACAGTGCCATTGTAATTTCAGAGATTGAGGAGAACAGAAATGAGGCGAGTGAGATGAAGGAAAGATGAAAATGTATCATCAGAGGACAGGGACATGCCAGGAACTGATGAGCTAGGATCAACAGGGCCAGGAGGATGGATCAACAGGCGATACAATCAGGGAACAGAGATGAAAAACCTGAAGGAACAATTAGAGCACAATAAATTACATAAGCAGGATAGAAGAACTTCAGACAAGAAAATTAACACAGTTCTGTGAAGAAAAATGTTAATGAAAATAAATTCTACCTTATTTTTTACAAAAGAACAGATGAAGGCAACTGGCATGAAGAATAACTTCCCAGTTCCATTTGATAGTTTAATAAGTTTTTTGTTACTGTTCTACAATTTATTGATGCAGTCTCATCTCAACGTGACTCATGATTACCATACACTAAACTAATAATATAAAACTAATGTAAATTAACAGTCCTGCAGTAAATACCAACTTTGTGAAGGTTATGGTGTTAAAGTAATTTTATTCAAACATCTTGATTAAGATATTATTGTTTGAGAAGACAGAAAATGAGATCTTGTACCTTTGTGATACTTTGCAACTTTCAGCAGTTCACTGAAGTCATTCTACTGGGGTTTACCTGGAAAACATAAAAAATTACTCATCTCCACAATCGCATTTTTCTTTAATGATAATGTCACAATTTATGCTGTAGTCTTTAACAAATGATCTATAACTTTAAATTAACCACGTCAATGTCTCAGAAAAAAAGGCTATATTTTCTAGTTGAGAATTCAGTAACTGGAATTACCATAAAAATAATAAAAAAGAAAAATCAACTTTCAAAATTTAAGCTGTAATGAATATTTTAAAACGCTGAATTAGACAGAAATAGACCCGTTTAAACCCGTCATGATGGCACAGCTGCAGTTACAACATAACTAGCAATTTAACATATTTATAGTTCATCAAAGTGAAACCATACCAGATCGGTCGAGGCCCGGGTTAACAACGTCCGCCACCGGTGCTGTTGACAAACAGGGTGCCGGCGGAAATTTTACTACTGTTAGTCGAAGACGCCGAGGAGGAAAACGTGTCAGGAGACAGAGGGAGAGGAGGAAAGTGAAGAATGTAGGACTGAGGGTTGCAACTCTAAATGTGGGGACAATGACAGGCAAAGGTAGAGAGCTGGCTGACATGATGCAGAGAAGAAAGGTAGATGTTTTATGTGTCCAAGAGACCAAGTGGAAGGGCAGCAAGGCTCGCAGTATTGGAGCAGGGTTCAAACTGTTTTACCATGGTATGGATAGAAAGAGAAATGGAGTAGGGGTGGTCCTGAAGGAGGAGTTGGCAAAGAATGTAGTAGATGTGAAGAGAGTGTCAGATAGGGTGATGTGTCTAAAGGTAGAAGTAGAAGGTCTGATGCTAAACATAGTAAGTGGTTATGCTCCACAGGTTGGATGTGATGGGGAGGAGAAAGATGAATTTTGGAAAGATTTGGATGAAGTGATAGAGAGTATTCCCAGGGAGGAAAGAGTGGTGATTGGAGCAGACCTGAATGGACATGTTGGTGAAGGAAACAGAGGGGATGAGGAAGTGATGGGTAGGTTTGGTGTCAAGGAAAGAAACCAGGAAGGACAGATGGTGGTGGATTTTGCCAAGAGAATGGAAATGGCTATAGTCAATACCTATTTCCAAAAGAGGGAGGAACATAGAGTGACCTATAAGAGTGGAGGAAGGAGTACACAAGTCGACTACATTCTGTGTAGAAGAGGAAACCTGAGAGAGATTGGAGACTGTAAAGTTGTAGCAGGGGAGAGCGTGGCCAAACAGCATCGGATGGTTGTGTGTAGAATGACTGTTGTTGCGAAGAAGAGAAAAAGAGTAAAACCAGAGAAGAAGACCAAATGGTGGAAGCTAAAGAAGGAAGAATGTTGTGAGAAATTCAGAGACGAGCTGTTAAAGGCTCTGGGTGGTAAGAAAGAGTTTCCAAGTGACTGGGCTACTACAGCAACAGTAATTAGAGAGACAGGTAGGAAGGTACTTGGTGTGTCATCTGGACAGAGAATGGATGATAAAGAAACCTGGTGGTGGAATAGTGAAGTGCAGGACGCCATTCAAAGAAAGAGATTAGCCAAGAAGAAATATGACAGTGAGAGGACTGAAGAGAGGAGACAGGAATATAAGGAGATGGGACATAGAGCAAAGAGGGAAGTAGCTAAGGCAAAGCAGAGGGCGTACAATGAGTTATATGGGAGACTGGACACTAAAGAGGGCGAGAAGGACTTGTACCGATTGGCAAGACAGAGGGATCAGGCTGGAAAGGATGTGCAGCAGGTTAGGCTTATTAAAGATGGGAATGGGAATGTTCTAACAAGTGAGGAGAGTGTGATGGGAAGATGGAAGGATTACTTTGAGGAGCTAATGAATGAAGAGAATGAAAGAGAAAGAAGAGTGGAGGTAATAGAAACTGTGGACCAGGAAGTGGGAAAGATTAGTGAGGGTGAAGTCCGGAAAGCTCTGAAAAGAATGAAGAAGGGGAAGGCAGTAGGACCTGATGACATACCAGTGGAGGTTTGGAAATGTCTTGGAGAGATGGCAGTGAGGTTTTTGACTCAAATATTTAATGGAATATTTGAGGGTGAGAAAATGCCTGAAGAATGGAGAAGAAGTGTGCTGGTTCCCATTTTTAAGAACAAGGGTGATGTACAGAGTTGTAGCAACTACAGGGGAATTAAGTTGATGAGCCACACAATGAAGATCTGGGAGAGAGTTGTGGAAGCAAGACTTAGACAAGATGTGACTATCTGTGAGCAGCAGTATGGTTTCATGCCAAGAAAGAGCACCACAGATGCCATCTTTGCTTTGAGGATGTTGATAGAGAAGTACAGAGAGGGTCAGAAAGAACTCCATTGTGTGTTTGTGGATTTAGAAAAAGCATATGACAGGGTACCAAGAGAAGAGGTGTGGTATTGCATGAGGAAATCTGGAGTGGCAGAAAAGTATGTTAGACTGGTACAGGACATGTATGAGGACAGCAGGACAGTGGTGAGATGTGCTGTGGGAGTGACAGATAGCTTCAAGGTGGCGGTGGGATTGCATCAAGGATCGGCTCTGAGCCCCTTCTTGTTTGCTCTGGTGATGGACCGACTAACAGATGAGGTCAGGCAGGAATCCCCATGGACTATGATGTTTGCAGATGACATTGTGATCTGTGGTGAGAACAGGGAACAAGTGGAAGAGAACTTGGAGAGGTGGAGGTATGCTCTTGAAAGAAGAGGAATGAAAGTCAGTCGTAGTAAGACAGAGTACATGTGTGTGAATGAGAGGGAGGCCAGTGGAACAGTGAGGCTACAAGGAGCAGAGGTCACAAAGGTGCAGGACTTCAAGTACTTGGGGTCCACTGTCCAGGAAAATGGGGAATGTGGTAAAGAGGTGAAAAAGAGAGTCCAGGCAGGATGGAGCGGATGGAGAAAAGTTTCAGGAGTGATTTGTGACAAAAAGGTGTCAGCAAAGGTCAAAGGAAAAGTTTACAAGACAGTGGTGAGACCAGCTATGTTGTATGGTCTGGAGACAGTGGCATTGACAAAAAGACAGGAGAAAGAACTGGAAGTGGCAGAAATGAAGATGCTGAGGTTCTCCTTAGGAGTGACAAGGATGGATAAGATCAGGAATGAGATCATCAGAGGTACAGCACATGTTAAACAACTGGGAGATAAAGTTAGGGAGGCCAGACTGAGATGGTTTGGACATGTCCAGAGGAGGGACAGTGGTTATATTGGTAGAAGGATGTTAGAAATGCAGCTGCCAGGAAAAAGACAAAGAGGGAGACCAAAGAGGAGATATATGGATGCAGTTAGGGAGGACGTGGAGGTGGTTGGAGTGAGGACAGAGGATGCAGAGGACAGAGTGAGGTGGAGGAGGATGACTCGCTGTGGCGACCCCTGAAAAGGGAAAAGCCGAAAGAAGAAGAAGAAGAAGAAGAATTTAAAAAAACTGGTGACACGAAGTATTAATGTTGATAAACTGGTACAGAACAGTCAGCTAACGCTTCACAATAGCAAAAAAAAAGTATTTTTATCAACTTACCGGAGAAAACACATCTGAAACACCAAGAATGAACTACGTTCAATGCTGGAACCGCTGCTGTTTGGAACTAGTAGCCGCCCCATGACCCACGTGACTTCCGATTCATTTCAATGGGAGTCTATGGGAGTGTCGCAACTCTCTCTCTCTCTATGGCTCTGGGTATGCCCACATGCTGGTAAAATCTTGGGAGGCAGTCTTTTAGATCCATGTGATTAAAGTCTCCGGCCACTATGTAAAGAGCATCAGAGTGTTTGCTCTGCAATGTGCTGAAGAGATTATGGATTTCCTGCAGGGCTTCATTAGCATTAGCATCCTGAGAAATGTAAACAACCGTAATGAAAGCCACTGTAGGAGTTCCGGTGATGACGTCACACTTGCCATGTTTCCATCAAGGTTTCTTGATGCGCATTTTGAAGTATCGCATCAGAAAAGGTGAATGGAAATGGCACGATTCGAATCAACTTCCTCTAATTCGCAAAAAAGTTGATACGCTCGCTTGAGGTGGTTTTGGGGTTATTCGCAACAGAGCTGATGCGCAAAACGACAGATGGAAACAGATTTGCCGACTCAGTTCTGACATAGCGAACATTCACGTCATGTGACTGATCAGCTGTTTCCGCTGTAACATCGCTAAAACTAGTTGGCATGACAGAATAAATACAACTTACCTGATAGCAACACATTCCTGAAATATTCTCTCCATTTTGCCGAGATGTGTTGTTTGGTTCCTGTTTTCAACCACTACTTCCTGTTTACTGTAGACGTGCGTAACGCTGACGTCTGATGTAATGCCGCTTTGCGTGGCCTGGTGGATTCGCTTCAACCCAGTTGATGGAAACACTTCTGATTCACATTAACTTTTATTTACATTTTTGCGAATTTTCAAAAATTCGCTCAAAATTCGATTTTAAAATAGATGGAAACACGGTTAGTGAAAGGATTGAGGCTAAGAAGGTCCCGGATAATTCATCCCTAATTGTACGATTTAACTTTCATTTTCGGACAGAAGATCGCTTTTTTGGGAGGGAGATGACTAATGGAGCAAGCTACAATAATACAGTGATGGAGAACACAGATTCATTCATTCATTCAACCTTTATTTATACAGGCTAGCCTCGTTGAGTCACGGGGACTCATTTACAAGAGGGACCTGTCTCACTCACACCAAACAACCATCCACTCTCACACTCACACCTAGGGTCAATTTAGAGTCACCAATCAGCCTAACAAGCATGTTTTTTGGTCTGTGGGAGGAAACCGGAGTACCCGGAGGAAACCCACGCATGCACGGGGAGAACATGCAAACTCCACCCAGAAAGGCCCCGGACCGGGATATGAACCGGCAACCTTCTCGCTGAGAGGCAGCAGCTCTACCAGTTGTGCCACCGTGCTGCCCATAAATAGAAATCCCATAAAAATGCCCGACGCCAAGCTAATAACGAGGCAGCTAACAAGGAAAGAAACGTGGAGCAGGCTAGTGTGAGTGTAGCAGTGGATGAAGCCAGGAGTCCCGCGGGTTGTCATAATGAAACTCCACTTCCTAGCTGATAAAATAAAGACATCGACATTCAGCGGGAAACAATGAGAATACAAAGGTAAAGAAATCATCATTTGCCAGGATATTCCACAAAATATCATCCAACAAAGAAGAAATGTCAACTGTGTATGCCATGAGCCGATTGCAAAAAATATCAGGTTCCAGATGCAGTACCCTGCCATATTGCGCTTCTCTCTCAACAATAAAGATTTCTCTTTCGACACAGCAGAAGAAGCTGTTAAGGTCCTTCAGGTGAGGGATAAAGCCCTGTGAATATGTGGGTCACAAAGTTTATGGTTCGGTGCGACGTTGATCGCGTATATATGTAATTTATCATTTTCAACAGGAATATTTCCAGATAATATGAAAGTAGCTAAGGTACCGTAGTTCCACTTTTTAAAATGGTGATAAATGTGTGTTCAACAACTATAGACGAATATCCTTGTTACCACAGTTCTCAAAAATTCTAGAAAACTATTTGTGACCAGACTAGATCAACTTATTGCTAAACAAAATATTCTAAGTAGCAGTCAGTATGGGTTTAGAGCAAAAAACTCTACATCAATGGCTCTCATGGAATTAATGGAACAAATAACTACCGGTACTGCTGTCGATCAAAAACAATATTGTGTTAGTATTTTTGTTGATTAAAAAAAGGCATTCAATACTATTGACCACACTATTCTCCTTGAAATTTTGAATAAATATGGTATTAGAGGACCAGCATTACAGTGGGTATCTAGCTATTTGAAAGATAGGAAACAGTTTGTACAAATTAATGGTGTAAGATCTGACCTCAGCAATATCACATGTGGAGTTCCTCAAGGCGCTGTACTTGGACCAAAGTTATTTATTTTATATGTGAATGACTTGGTAAATGTGTCAGGACTCCTTAAATGTGTCTTTTTTGCAGATGATACCACCTTTTTTTTTTGTTTGGGTAAAGATATAGAACAGATGTTGGAGTTGATGAAGACAGAATTTGTCAAAATACAAACTTGGTTTAAAATCAATAAATTATAATTAAATCTAGATAAAACTAATTACAAGGTATTCAGTAATAAAAAGAACTGTTGATGTTCCATTTAAAATTGAAGGTGTTGAGGTTTGTAGAGTGAGTGAGGTGAAGTTTTTGGGTGTTGTCATTGATGAGAAACTGACATGGAAACATCACATAAATTCTGTAAGAATAAAAATAGCTAAATCTATTGCAGTACTGTACAAAGTCAAGGACTTATTTAATGATAAAGCTCTGTATTTGTTGTATAACACAATCATTGTTCCACACTTAATATATTGTATTGATGTTTGGGGGAAAGTGTGTAAAACAATTACAAAGCCTATTTTTGTTTTACAGAAAAGAGCTGTAAGAATTGTCACTAGAAAACATTACTTTCACACACTAAGCACATTATTTTATCAACTGAATTTATTGAAGTTCCATGATTTGGTAGATTATAGTATTTTATAGGGCTCAGAATAACACATTAATGTACCTTTAAATATCCAAATACATTTTGTTAAAAGACAAAGTTGTTATAATCTTAAGGGGACAGAGATATTTGTCACACCAAAATTCAGAACTAGTTTGAAGGGACGGTTCACCTCAATCCAGGGAATTGGATTGTGGAATGGTTTGGAGAGTGATGTTAAAAATGCCAAGTCAATGTGTACATTTAAGAAAATGATCAAAACTGAATTGTTAAAGAAAAAAATGAAGTAGCTTAGTGTATTGCATTAGAGTTACAAAAATTAGAAAGAGTTATTCATTTTGTTGTTACTTGAAGATTATTATTGTTTGAACTAATTGTTTGAAAAAAGGGGCAGATATACCATATTTTCCGCCTGATAAGTCTAACCTCTCTATAAGTCGCTTTGTCCAATTATTGGCAATAAATTGGAAAAATCCATAAACATGTTGCACCTTTATTTAAGTCACATCTATTATGCGTCACCGCTACGCGACGCGTCAGCGCGTCATTTGCCCTGCTGAAAATGTCGGCCACAGAAGCATGGAAGGACTTTTAACAAGATTAACACGGTAAAAACAATTATTTGTCTGCTGAAAATTATAGCAAAGATGTGTCTTAGCTTAACCGTTAATAAATTCACGTAATGGTCAAATCTGCTGGATTTAAATTGTTTCGCTTTGTCGTCTTCCAAACGGTCGCGCGAGCTGCAAAAATAAATTATAAATAAATGTAATTTTATCTCAAACAACTCCAACAGCTAACAGTTTGTAAAAGACCACCAAGTAATTACTTTCTGTAAGTTTAAAGAAAATCTGTCCTGTGGTTTATGAGCTATTTTGGTTAATACTAGCCGGAAAAACAACGTAGCTAACCGCTGCACATTTACGGTTATAAAACACTGAATTTTATCTCAAACAATTCCAACAGCTAATAGTTTGTAAATGACCACAAAGTAATTACTTTCTGTAAGTTTAAAGAAAATCTGTCTTGTGGTTTATGAGTTATTTGCTAAAAAGTACCCAGAAAAAAAATGAAGCTAACCGCGACACATTTACGGTTATAAAACATTTAATTTTATCTCAAACATCTCATAAAGCTGGCCAGTTGTAAATGTCCATCTAGTGATTACTTTCTGTAAGTTTGATAAAAATCTGTCCTGTGGTTCTTGACCTATTTTGCTAACAAACACTGAGCTAACAGTAGTTCATACCTCCAAATCAGGAGGCCGGGCAGCGACAGAGTGTGTCCGACCAGAGGAGGCTGCCGTCGGACACATGAGGTGGGAACGGTCGGTGGACTCTCATTCTTGTTCCATACTCATCCACCCGGTCTCTGCGGTCACAGAACAGTAATCTCCTTCACATTCCGAGAACCAAATTAAGGACCATGGGAGACCGGGCTTTCAGTGTGGCTGCCCCCCGCCTGTGGAACTCTCTTCCTGACTGCCTGAGAGCCCCACAGTCTGTGGTTGACTTTAAGAGCGGCTTGAAGACCTTTCTTTTCAACCGAGCATACTCTGCCTCCTCATGATTCTACCTTTGATCTTAGTTGATACTGTTATTGATTTTACTTGTTTTATTACTTGTTTTATTGACATTTAATTCTGTTGCACTTTGTAGCACTTTGAGATTTTCATTAATGAAAAGTGCTTTATAAATTAAATTCATTATTATTATTAAGTGTCAGAGCTCCAGAGCAAGAGGCCGGGCTGCAACAGAGTCAGTCTGATCAGAGGAGGCTGCCTTCGGACACATGAGGTGGGAACGGACGGTGTACCCTAGCGGCCGAAAGTGGTACTGCACCTTTTTTTTTTTTGCCAAAATGAAAAACGGTCATATCTGAGCCAAAAATTGGTTTGAAAATATGGGGGGAAAATCCATAAACAAGTCTCACCTCTCTATTAGTCGCAGGGCATGCAAATTAGGCAAAAGGTGCGACTTATAGATCGGAAAATACGGTAATAATATTTGTTCTTCTTTCTGCTACCTTTCATTTTATATTTTGTATTCTTATCGTTTATGGGATTGTTTTGTATTTTAAAATGAATTATTTTTTTTATTTTTTTATTCTGATTTAACTGCATTTTGTATGTTGCTTATGTGTTGCCTGTTTTTTGGCTATTTGTGCAGCACTTTGGTTGGCCTTGTTGCTGTTTTAAGTGCTCTATAAATAAAATGGTATGGTATGGTTCTAAATTGGTTTAAATCTTATCTATCTGATAGATTTCAATTTGTAAAAGTAAATCTTCATCATACACCAAAGTTAGTCATGGAGTTCCTCAAGTTTCAGTGCTTGGACCAATACTCTTCACCTTGTATATGCTTCTATTAGTTAATGTTATTAAACAGAGTTGGATACATTTTCATTGTTATGCTGATGATACACAATTATATTTGTCAATGAAACCCAATGAATACAATCAGTTGCTTAGACTACAAGTATGTCTTAAAGACATAAAAACCTGGATGACAAAATTTTCTCCTTTTGAATACAGACTAGACTGAGGTTTTGATTTTTGGACCTGAGAACCTTAGGAATTAATTTTTCAGTCTTTCACCCTCTTTAGATGGCATTAATCTGCCTCCAGCTCTAATGTTAAAAATCTTGGTGTTATTTTTGATCAGGACATGTCTTTTATCCCCCACATTACAAACGTTACTAGAACCTCCTTCTTCCACCTGCGTAATATCACTAAAATTAGAAACATGTAAAAATGATGCAGAAAAACTGGTTCATGCATTTGTCACGTCTAGACTGGACTATTGCAATGGTTTGTTATCTGGGTGTCCAAATACTTCTTTAAAAAGTCTTCAGTTGATCCAAAATGCTGCTGCCAGAGTCTTAAATGGAGTTATTGGAGATAGCATATCTCACCAGTTTTAGCTTCTCTCCATTGGCTCCCTGTAAAATCCAGAATAGAATTCAAAATCTTACTTCTAACCTACAAAGCTCTCAACAACCTAGCTCCATTTTATATTACAGATCTTGTTGTTCTATATTTTCCCAACAGAGCACTTCGCTGTCAGACTGCAGGCTTACTCGCAGTACATAGAGTTTCCAAAAGCAGAACGGGAGGAAGATCTTTCAGTTATCAGGCTCCTCTCGTATGGAACCAACTTCCATATACTGTCCGTGAGGCTGACACATTGTCCAGTTTTAAGACTGGGGTTAAGACTTTCCTTTTTGATAAATCCTATAATTAAGGTTGGCTTGTTATGCTGCCTTAAGCTTAAACTACTTAAGGACAAATTGACCTAATTTCCTTAAATGAATTCTTAAAGTTTAATACTGATTATTAAGCATGCATCAGGGTATTAAAGTTGAATAGTTTTCATCTGATACTATTTCTATCTTAACATGTGATTCTTGACCTGCCATTGTGTATCTGTTCCTCTCAAACCCAGCCAGTCGAAGCAGATAGCCCCTTGTCCTGAGCCTGGTTCTGCTAAAAGTTTCTTCCTCATGAGGGAGTTTTTCCTTTCCACTGCCACTTTCATGCTTGCTCAAGATGAGAGTTCTGTGATGGCGTTAAATTACAAGCAGTCTGCTCCTCAGACAAATAATGTTAAATTATTATTTTTTATATATAAATGTTTCTGTTAACTTTATATATGGATGTTTCCGTTCAATGCCCTGAGATCACTTCCGTTGTGACTTGGCGCTGTATAAATAAACTGAATTGAATTTAAATACAAAAACGAGAAACTAAAGTGCTAAAAATCCCTTGTTCTGGTTTTGAAAGAGAGAGAAGCATGGTGTACTGTTATACGGGCATGAATCTGTAGTTTAGTTTAATGTTACTGTACTTACCTCCACTAGTATGAGCTTCATGTCTGTGGCTTCTTCATCGCCTGCCATCTTCAGACATCTGTATTTGTTAGTTCTGAGGAGAAAGTCCTGGAACTGGACTAACTGGGAGCTGTAGCAAGAACCATTCACCTTGGATTCTGGTAAAGACAGAAGCATTAAAGACGCATGTTTAAAAGCTGCATGAATAAACTTAGACCCAAGATTTAAACTGACCTGGATTCTGTATGGAACCACTGTAAACAAACTCCAGCTACACTCTTACACACATTCTGGACTTATCCAAAGCTGCGGGGCTATTGGTAATCTATTTAATAATAATAATAATAATAATAATAATAATGAATTCAATTTATAACGCACTTTTCATTAGTGAAAATCTCAAAGTGCTACACACATTGAATGCTACACACATTCATACACCGGTAGCGGCAGACTACCATGCAAGGTGCTTTCCAGTCCTACCGGGAGCAACTCGGGGTTAAGTGTCTTGCCCAAGGACACAACGACACATGGTGTGGGGAACCGGGATTCGAACCGTCAACCTTCCGATCGGGGGACGACTGCCATTACCACTACGCCACGGCCGCCCCGTAAATATAGTATTTCTGATACTTTGATTGATTGATTGATGTTTATTCATTCATTTTAAAAGAACAATACAAGACAGTTTCATCAGATACAAGAATACAAGTAGGATAAAATGAAGGGAGCAGAAAGAAGATGAAATCTTATTATATCTTATTAAATCTTATTATATCTTATTATATACTTTCTCTGGGATATGTGAGCAAACTGTGAACCTATCGTCATTCACTTCATTGTTTACCCTGTGTACATAGTTTTGTTACACCCCATGTGGTTTGAATGACAATAAAGACACCTTGACCTTGTTTAAGGTGGTCCTTGTGGATACGTCCTTCGGCAAGTACGAGTACGAGAGGATCCCCTGGCATATGAACACTGGATAAGAGAAGTTATGTGTCTTATTCGTTTGGAAAAGATCAGATACACTTTATCTGAAAGGTTCTGTTGAGAGATTTTGGGACACTTGGTCTCCTTTTGTATCTTATGTTGAAAGTATACCATACCATACAATACCATTTTATTTATAGAGCACTTCAAACAGCGACAAGGCCAACCAAAGTGCTGTACAAAAACAAACAACAGTCAACAATAGGCAACACACAAAATGAAGTATTTTTTTTTTTTTTTTTTCTTCTTTCGGCTTTTTTCCCTGCGTTAGGGGTCGCCACAGCGAACTGGTCGCACGAAGATTTGGCAGTTTTTACGCCGGATGCCCTTCCTGACACAACCACAGACCACCGAGCAACCACAGCCCTCTGTGTGGAGCAGAGAGCTGATATCTAGGGTTCCCGGGGGAGCAGATGGTGTGGGTTAAGGGCCTTGCTCAAGGGCCCAGAGTGGGGCAGATGAGGGTGGAGACAAGTGTGACCGCTTCACTTATCCCACCCACATCTTTGATGTTGTCGGTACCGGGGCTTGAACCGGCGACCTTCCGATCACAAGCGCACCTTCTTAACCTCTGCGCCACCACTCCCACACACAAAATGAAGTAAATAAACAGAATATAGACATAAAATTGTCGCAGATAATAAGTATAACGACCAAACACAGTTCATCTGGTGTTGAAAGCAACGGAATAGTAATGGGTCTTTAAACAGGATTTGAAAACCGAGAGGGAGGGGACCTGTCTGACAAGCAGAGGTAACTCATTCCAAAGTCTTGGTCCTGCTACAGAGAAGGTCCTGTCACCTCTGTGTTTAAGACGAGTTCCTGGAACTGTGAGAGGTAACTGGTCCGCTGACCTCAGAGAACGTGGTGGGACATACGGTTGTAGCAAATCAGAGAGATGGAGGTGGGGGAGGGGCTGTTCAGTGATTTGTAGACATACAGGAGAATTTTGAACTGGATTAGAAGATGAACCGGTGCAGGGAGGCCAAGACTGGTGTGATGTGCTCTCTTTTTTCTGTACTAGTTAAAAATCAGGCTGCTGCGTTCTGGACCAGTAGTAATCGTGCAATGGTGTCTGACTGATACCAAACAAGAGTGAATTGCAGTAATCAAGCCTAGATGTAATAAATGTGTGTATTACTGTCTACAGGTTCTTTTAGGATAATATGGACTTCAGCTTAGACAGTCGCCTCAGCTGGAAAAAACAGGATTTAACAATTATATTTACATGACTGTTGAGTTTCATGGAAGGATCCATTATCACTCCCAGATTTGTGAATCTTTGTTTTTCAGACAGGGCTAGAGCAGAAAGATCGATGCAGTGGTTCGTGATTGTGTGGTTGAGAGGGAACAACATGGCTTCAGACTTCTTTTCATTGAAACTTAAGAAATTTAAAGCCATCCAGTCCCTGATGTCACCCAGGCAGTCGAGCAGAGGTTGAATAGAGCATGTACCATTGTGTCTTAGGGGGAAGTAAATTTGACAGTCATCGGCATAGAAGTGAAAAGGTATGTTGTGTTTCTGGAAAATAGCACCAAGTGGCAGCAGGTATAAAGAGAATATATCTGTATATGTATCCAAGCAACCAAAACATAGACCTTTGTCTTTTAGAAAGTCTAGCTTTTCCCTGTGTGACCTCTTTCCTAATTGTCGACATTGTTCCAATACATGCCCATCCTCTGTACAATACAAACAGGATAAATAATTTGATTTGTAAGAGGTCCTAAGATGGCGGAGTGAGAGGTGGTGTTTTTGCAGGCTCTCGCATATTACTATTGTTTAGCCGAGATTTAATCCTAAGATGGCGGAGTGAGAGGTGGTGTTTTTGCAGGCTCTCGCATATTACTATTGTTTAGCCGAGATTTAATCTGACAGTGGCGCTTTAGCCCCTTTTTGAAGCGTCTTATAATTTTTGTTCTTAATTTCACCTCCTTTTGAAACCGTTTCAGCCTGTTTGTTTCATTTTTGACGGCTGGGAATTTAGTTATGGAAGCTAACATGGCGGACCACGTTTACAACCGGTCGGCTCTTCAAGAGGCTTGCGACGAAGATATTATTGAAGAAATGGAGATGGTCGGGGCTTCGTCTGATCCGTCTGGAAAAGAACAGAAGGTGAACTGGGACCACACACCTATAAAGAACAAAAATAAGAAGAAAATGAAGTTACAGGAGTCTGAATGTAAGGGAGACGCAGCTAATGCTATCCTTCGTGCGATAGGAGAACTTAACACAAAGATGGACAATCAGACAGAAATTTTGAAAGGCATTGAAAAGCGTATCGAAGCTAATACTGCCGCCATTGAGGTGAACAAGAAAGTTATATCANTATATATATATATAAGTTAGCTCCCGCATGTTCTGAGTCCATAAACAACTTTTAGGAGGGAAATCTGTCTCAAACAGTTTGTGCATCGTCTTGAAATGCCGCTCCAAGTTACACTTTTTGGGCAAGGCAACGCTCGAATTACAGATGAGGCAAATAGACTTCGAATTAGAATAAACAAAAAAATACTCCTCCTCCCACTCTGTGTGAAAATAATAAGTTTTCGTTTGCTTGTTTGCTAGTTCTGCAGCATCCATGTTTACTTCGCACCGATAGCTCCACTGCTGTCTTAAAGTCTCGTCAGTCACCGCACCCAAAACTCGCGAGACTATGTCTGTGAGAAAACAAGATGGGGAGGGCTGAGGAAAGTGTTGCTGCGCATTGGAATATCGTCACTTCTCCCACCCCCCACCTCCACCACTTCTGCCGGAGTTAGAATGAAGCTGAGCAGCGGACATGTCACCTCCACCACTTCAGCCGGAGTTAGAATGAAGCTTAGCAGCGGACATTTCACCTTGTTAACAGCTGAGAGCCGGCTGCCGGTGTTCTGTGGCTTGCGGGCCGGCTCTAATAGTTATTAAATATCATCCAGGGGGCCATAAATAATTGTTTTACGGGCCGGATCTGGCCCGCGGGCCGCCACCTTGACATATGTGCTTTACACCTTTTCACATCTCTCTGAAACTCTTAGTGTTACACTTTTATCGAAGCTCTCAAGGAGACAAGTGGACACTATTTTATTACATTTATTTGGAATTAAGAGACACAAATCAGAAGAGACTTTCTTTAATTTGTGTTAATTCAGAATTGATCAACAGTATATTTTTTGTCATTTAATGATGATCTGTTATTTGCATGAATTGTAATAAAATAGATAAGATAAAACTTGATAAGATAAAACTGAAAAACTTTGGAAGTGAGTCAAGTGTAGACACGTATACCAAGTGGTATAGTGTCATTTTGCCAATTTGCATGTGAACCATAGCTATAGCTGTTAGGGTTGTTCTCGTCTCTGTGAGGCCCTGTAGCCCAATAGCACTTTTCACAAGGGGTATTTGCCTGTTAACACCGTTAGCGGCAGTCCTTAGCTCCTCCAATTGCTTGGCTGACATAATAGTTATGTCTGCACTGCCGTCCAGGAGGGCTTCACGTGCGAGGACCCCTTCCAGTGTGATTGGCAGGTAAGCTTTCTTAGCCACCCCCCTTTTGATAAAGTTACACAGAAACCTTACAGGTCTTGGCACACATTTCTGTCTATGTGTACCTCTGTCTGTGTAATCTTGTTTACTGTCAGCATCTTGTTGGCTGTCAGCATCTTTGGCAGCATTGACGTTTTTGTTGTCAACAGTGTGCTCTGAGTTTTTGTAAAGGATAGTGCTGCACATTGCTCCACCAGGTTGGACAATGATGTTTGTGTTATTATCAATGATAACGTCACTCATTGTATCAGGTTGGTCATCCTCTGTAACATTCAAATCATATAACAAACCACTTACCTTCTCTGTCTCTTCCGAGCGCAGAGGTGTTGTGCCTTTTCTCTGGAGCATTTGTGACCCTTTGCATGTCTCGAACTGTTATGTTCTAGGTGCGGTAAGTGCAGTTCCATGGCTCGGGGTTTCTGTTGGGACCACGCATTGTTACATGAGTATAGGTCCCCATACTTACACTTCTTTCGAAGTTCACCCACCGTTAGACCTTGGTTTTCATCCATTTGGTTCGATCTGAACCATTTTGGTTCTCCTAGAGAGCGAACACCTACCTTTTGTGGTTCTTTGCTCATCTCAGACTTTTCAATTTGAGGTATGCTATCTTTGTTTGATTTTTTGTGAAAATCAAGTCAAAAGATGCTTCTTGTTTGCTATTTTAAACTTTGTGTTTAAAATAAACTGAAAAGCTTGTGTGCACAGAATTACATTAAACGTGTTAATTTTAAATAAAATACAGACATGTCTGCATCAATTCTGTATAAATGTACTGCTATCCTTTATCCAGCAGTGATGTTCAAAGCTTATTTCTAACCATTAGATGGCTGTAATTATTCTTTCTGGCCGCTAGTGCGGGGCAAAATGGTGTCGCCCTGTTGACATCCTGTTGTTAGCTTACTAGAAGCATCTAACAAAATCGGATTAAAAGCAACTTTTGGAAATAGTTTGAGCCTGTGCATGATAATCGCTCGAACCTCGTTCTTATAAGAGCACAAATCAATGTGGTAGACAGTTTAGATGCTTGTGTGATTTTTTAAAACTTTTAGAGAAAAAGGTCGGTTCCATAAAAGAGTAGTAGCTTCCGGTGTCACGTGACCGCAGGTCACATGGCGATCGGTGGTTTTACTTCAACACAGCGATTAAACAAGTTCTTAAAGATATTAACGGACAAGCAAGCATCAAACTTCTCAGGACTGCGCAACAAAGTAAAACTTGACGACAAGAGTGGGCCGTCTTAACGACGTGCGTCACCAACCGTCAGCGTAACCGACTAATCACAGAAAAGACAAAACCTGTAGTTCTTAACCCAAGCGTTCATGGGTAATGTAGTCTTAATTCCTTCGACCAAACCACAACAAAAGACATGCGGCTTCCAAGATGGACACAAGCTAGCTGTTAGCCCAACTTTCCGGACTCATCACAACTTAATAAAAACTTAAAAGCATTACAGAAAATTCTGGAACTTGTGGCGACAACATTTAACAGGTCCACCGAGTCTCCTCAGTAAGAAACAGCTATTTTAGTTGTTGAAACAACACGGACTTCAATCAGAACCGTCCACAGCAAACTGGGTTTACCAGAACCGCCAGAAGCAACCATATGACGGCCGTTTCATACGAAATATGCGTTCTTTTTCCTGCTTGTAACGTAAAACCACACTCAGCCTTCATGCAAATGATATTTTAGCTTCTAGCAATGACTCTGCGGTCATTCCAAGGATTTGTACACCAGCTTGTGCAATCACGTACCCAACCGGTACCAGAACCACACAAGACCTTGACAAATCTCCACCAAAAGCATCAACTAGCGTCTTAAAAGTTGATTACAGACAATTTCCCAGCCTCAAATGACATTAACTGCAGTCCTGCAATCGTTCTGAACACTTTTCCAGCCAAAAGAAATAATCTGTCAGAGTCTAAAAATTGGACAACATATGCAAACACGTTTATGAGCAAAGAAATATTAATAATAAATCTTTCAGAGACCCGTACGGACCACCAATTGTAATAAAATAGATAAGAGATGTCAGTTTGCTGACTTCTCTATATTTTAGATGTAAATTGAGCAGAGTTTAGACTGACACAAATTATCATCAATAACGGGTTCTCATCTTTTTCAGATTAATATTCAATAAATCTGTGACTCAGTGATGAAATGTAAAGACATGAAACGTTAACTTATGCTGATTCACCAGGAGATGAATCCTTTAATTAACAAATCATTAAATTACAATCATAACATATTTACATGATTGACCGATCAGTTTCCTATAACTAACTGTTTACAGATTTAAACATAGAGACAACAGACAAGTTAATGGGTCTTATATTAACTTATTTCTGCGGCACAAACTTACAGTTTTACTTTTAGAAACAAAGTTTAAGGAGGAAGTTTAAGGATGAAAGGAGTTAGAGTGGTGTGTTTTTAACCAGGAAGCATGGTAGCTCTCCGGCCAATCTCCGCTACAACGTCGGTACACTTGGCAAAGCATCTGACGACTTTGTTACCTCGTGAAGATGGTCAATCTCCCGCGGTCCAGTTGGTCATGTGTTTACCGTTCTTCAGCGTCTCCAGACGTGTGCGTCAATCGGACCATTGTAACGGCACGTCCTGGTTGGCTTTTCAGAATAAAAGTGCTCTTAGATAGAACACATTGTATTCTGAGCTTAGAAGCTCAAAATCGGTTCCACAGCGAGCTTGCTGTTAAACCTTGCTGAGAAACGCGGACCCTTTGACTCATGGTCGGACGTTATCAGCTTCAAAAAGAGCAAGTTCATAGTTGACTCACTCCAGACTCCATTTGACTCTGACGAGCCTACAGGAAGTGTCCCTTTAAGAAGGGGGTGTGACCCAGTCAAATCCTTTCCTGCTCATTGGTTGTTTACCAGAGAACGGGAGTGACTTTGCAGGTCAGCGAGTCTGAGTGACTGGACAGCATAGGAGAGAAATATTATGCAGGTGTGAACAAAACAGATAATCTGTTTTGAAAACAGATGAATTTGTTTTCAGAGAAAGGAGACAGACGACAAGTTTAGTCTAAAGACGTTTCACTCTGTACCTAAACATTGCAAACAAATACTAACGGATTGTTCATCAACTTTAGACATAGTTCTTCTGCATAGAGCATACAGTTTGATTTATTATATGAAGAAGTTATCAATGCCTTAACAGCATAAACAATGATCAATACAGTATATTGAAGTTATTGTGTTGATTAATTCTGAATTAACACAAATTAAAGAAAGTCTCTTCTGATTCGTGTCTCTTAATTCCAAATAAATGTAATAAAATAGTGTCCACTTGTCTCCTTGAGAGCTTTGATAAAAGTGTAACACTAAAAGTTTCAGAGAGATGTGAAAAGGTATAAACCCAGGTCAGGCATGAGGGCCTGTTCCACTACAGTCCCTGGGTCAACATCTGCAGAGCTCAGAAACTGATGCTTGGTTCTGGACCTGCTCCTCTGCACACCTGGCCCTTATTCTGCTCTTCCTCTTTATCATGTAACTTTATCGTGCACTGACCTCTGTTCAACTTCTGCGTCTTTTTCTTATTTTTCCTGCAAAGTTGGTGCTTGACAAATAACTTCCTCCTTCAGAAAGGACGAGGATTGTTTATGTGTTCAGAGGTGTGCGTGTGTGTGCGCGAGTGTGCAGCTTCTCGCTGTAACGCGCGTGATATTTGACTTTATTCAGATAAAAGACGTGGTGTGGATTATTTATCATACCTCTGATTTTACTTGACCTAACAACGAGATTTAAAATCTGTAGTTTTAACACTAATTGACCCACGTACCTGTCCCGGTGTGACAAACTCCGTGACTTCTGCATGATCTGACTGTGAAGCTGCATACAAACATGCTTGCTGTTCTAAGACCCGCCTTCCTGTTAGTGATTGGTCAAAACAACGTGAGCTTCAATGTGATTGGATGTAATCGCTGTCCATCAATCATTTTAAGTTGAGGTGGACCGGTGGGCTGACCATATTTGGATGCGCGCAAAGATTTTATTGTGCGCTGAGAATGTGCGGGCAGTGCGCAATTGCGCACGTGTGCAGCTTAGAGGGAACATTGTTCCCATGTGACGTCACATAAGGGGGAAATTCCGGGTTGTCCGCAATTTTCGTTGGTGCTACTTCCTTTCCTGACCACTAGTGGCAGCGTAGGTTACTGGCTGTGTGTGTGTGTGTGTGTGTGTGCCCTCGACCAAGCCCTCGACAACATGCTCCGATCACTTTTTGTCCGGTAAACCAAAATTCTATGTGAATAATTTTACGAAACTTGTGTGATGCTCCTCTGTTACTGTCTGTTACTGACGTTAGCTTAGCAACAGTATGCTAATGCTAACCTCCACTTCGTAACACTCACAGGAACAAAGTGTCCCATCCATGTTTATCCTAGACTCTTTGTTGATAGGAAGCTGCTTGTTAATAATTTATTTTGAACCTTTATTTACCCTGTGACATCAGGCTGACACACACACACGTTTACGTTAAACTGAAACAGGAATGAGCTTAGCACGCAGTAAATAACACTGATCTTACTTTAGCTAAGATTAGCTTAGCAGCTGCAGCTACGAGTAGGGTTGCCAACTCCTTGATAAATAAATAAGGGACACCTCTCGGCAGGGCTGGTCACCCCATTTACCCCCCACCCCCTTACACACACACACACACACACACACACACAAACACCCTGCCTGCCCCTCCTCACTTTGAAATCAACCTGAATTCATTTGGATACGTGTTTTTGAATTATAAAAATATGTATAAACAAATTATTACACAATTAACCATTTATTTTTAGTGCAAATAGAATTGCCAGAAACAAACATATCTTTTGAAAATTATGTATCTTTCTTAAACAGACCTCTGTCCTGCTTAATAACTTAAAACAGTATTAAATAACAAAAAATCAATACGAACATTCTGTAATAGTGCATTTAGTGCAACGTGCAAATAAAGTTTGTAGTAAATTTGTGAGCAAGACATTTCATAATTTAGACTGACAATGAGCTCACTTCTAATTAGTTCAGTAGAACATTTGTTTCGCACATCAGTCCACTTACTTTTCATGAAAGAGAAAATCCTTTCCACAAACCCAGTGGAAGATGGGATGCTGAGGACAAAGGATACAACAGCTGGATGTTGGGGAGGTCAGCTGCCTGAAGAACTTGCATCCACTTCTCTGCTGTTCCCTGGGACTGCCACCTTTCTTTCTCCTGAGGTGAGGTGGTGAGGTGGTCTATCAGGCTGTTTGCAGTCACACATTCCTCATACAGCTCATCCATAGACATTTTCAGCCTGCCAAAAGGTGTTAAAGTTGATGATGATGATAAATTTTATTTCAGACAGACATTTCACCACAAAACATAATACTGAATACTTTCATGTTTCCAAGTACAGTATAGATACAATCTTAATATCAAATAAACATACCCAATTTTTATATGCTAATATACATTTGTTTCTTATCCTTTCCTCTAATGGTGACTGTGAGTCTGAAAAGGAGTATGATGAAGATTAACTTATATAATCATACCCCTTATCCATTCAATAATTCATAGGATAAATAGTCTTCCTGTTGCAAGTTCATTAGTGAGTGACACATAGCCTAGGTTATGTAGTGATAAATAAATGGAAAAACGTGTATTGTTTATACAGTATTTATAATTTAGCATTGTATTTAAACTACATTTTGAAATGTATTTATTAATTTACATATATGAACTGTGATTTTTTAAAGATGGACAAGATTGTATGTTTGCATAGTGTAAAGTAAATTCACAATTATGTATTTATTTGTACGTGTCAATTGTACTTTTGTTTATAACTATCAATAATTAAACATGGTTCACCACTACACTGGAAATTATTGAATTTTTACCTGCCAACCAGGTGAAGACTTTCAGTGATCTTCTCCACTTCCTCAAAGGATATTTTTCCAGATGCCAGAGAGAGGGGCTGAAGGTGAAAGAGCCAGTTTTCCTCTGAGAAGTCAAACCACTTCTGGACATAACTGATGGCAGTGTTTTTTTTTTTTACATACCATATCTGCCTCTGGTGTTGCCCGGTGCAGAACAAATTGGTCAAGGGTTCTCCTGGTTTTGTTGTCTTTCACGTTTCTTATGTGTCCAACTGCAGAAGCTGTTTCACATCAAACTGTCCACCGTGGGCTACAGAAAAAGTACGCTTGCAGACAGTACAGTTCGCTTTGTAGCCATTATCATTCACGCGTTCCAGCCACTTCCTTTTCCCACTCGACTCTGTATTTTTGCAGCCGTTTCTTTTTTTTTCCTGGGGGGAGTAGTCAGGCTCGAAGGTGATCTATGTTCACTGTTTAAATCCCCTGAATGTTTGCCGCTCGCGTCCATGCTGTCTTCTTCTTCAAATCCTGTCGCTGTCGTGTCTTCCGTAAACAGCCAAGACTGGACCAATGAGATGAGCCGGATTCTGTAGTTTCAATCACGTGTGTAAAAGGCTGTCAGCTCATTGGTCACAGAGCAGAGCGGCTTCTTACCGTAATAATTGACATAAAAGCGCATCATTATGTATCAACTCCATTGACGTTGACAGAATAGTTTTGATTCTCACGATATTACGGGACAAAGTGCGTCCCGTAATAGATCAATAAGGGACGCGTACTTTTGTTTCTAAATACGGAACGATTCCGTTTTTCAAGGGACGGTTGGCAACCCTAGCTACGAGGGACATTACGTGTATATTATTGTAAACACTTACTCTGCCAGTGACCAGAACTGTTATTAACATGAAGATCTGGACGTCCTTCACAACTCTGTTACTGGTTATTAAGCATCCATCCATAGATTTAAAGCTGCAAAGCTGCTCTGTTGTGAGCAACGACATCAGAGTAACTTCTTGGTGATAACTTGTTGCCCTTCTCCACCAGGGGGCAATACCGCTTCGTGTGACATGATTTAATCCTCCAACTCAAAGGGGTAAACTCCGACCACTGCTATTTTTTGCAGATATATAGCTCTATTTTTTTTTGCTCGCGTCCGTTTGTCTGCCATTTTCTGACTACTAAAATGGCGGAAATTCCGGAATTCCAGTCACGTGTGTGGGAACTATGTATAGTATTACAGTAAAATAAATATTGTTCATCAGATTTACACATCACAAGAGAGATTTTGGCCCACTCCATACAGAAACTATTTACTTTCTCGGACTGATGTCTAACAACACCCCACTGTGACCTTTCTGTCAAGGAAAACGTGGAGTGGACGTCAGTCTGCTGAAACCGGTTCAAAAGGCTTCTACACCAACTGGTATTAAATTAGAACTTTTCAATGTGCAGTCACTATCCAACAAATCATGCCTAATTCACGATCACATTCTGGAGAAGAACTTGGACCTCATGTGTCTTACAGAAACTTGGCATCAACCAGATGTGTTCGGTTCTCTAAATGAAGCCTGTCCCTCTGGATACAGTTATCTGCAGAGAGCCCGTAGCACTGGCCGCGGTGGTGGTCTGGCTGTAATCTACCACAATAATTTAAAATTGACACATCTGACTTCTCAGGACTTTTCCTCTTTTGAAAGTTTGGCCTTCAACCTCAAAGTACCACTCCTGATGAACGTTATATTGATTTATAGACCTCCCAAACCGCATGTTTCATTTAACTCAGAGATGCATGACCTCCTCACTTTTTTCTGCACCTCCCCTGTGAAAACTATTTTTCTTGGCGATTTAAATATCCACATGGACAATTCCTCTTCCCCTCTGGCAACAGATTTTAAGTCTCTTTTGGACTCTCTCAATCTCACCCAACATGTGGACGCCCCTACGCACAACAGGGGGCATACTCTGGATTTGGTGATTACAGACACTGTACTCATCAATAACTTATCTGTATATGACCTGGGTGTCTCGGACCACAGTGTCATCTCTCTGGAAGTGCCTTCAACTTCGCCTGCTTCAAACCCAAAACGACCTATCCAGTTCCGGGACTTTAAAAACATTTCCCCTGATGTTCTGTCCGCTGATCTTCACGCCCTGACCGCTGTCAATCATTCATCTGCAAATGACTCCGTGATTACTACAACCAATCTCTCCAAGAGCTTCTGGACCTACATGCTCCCTTGAAGACAAGACTGGTGTCTTTCTCCCGTTCAGCCCCCTGGTACACTGATGAGCTGCGCAGGATGAAGGCAACTGGCCGTGCTATTGAGAGACGTGTAAAATCATCTGGTCTCTCTGTACATAAGCAGGCATACAAAGAACATCAGAAAGCGTACGCCTATTCTCTTAAAGAAGCACGCTCCAAATATTATTCCAACATCATCAACACCTGCCCTGGTAACTCTAAACAGCTCTTCTCCACAATAACTCATCTGCTTAATCCCATTAAACAAACTCCTGAGGAATCTGTTCAAAAATGCAACCTGTTCCTTTCATCATTTAAAAACAAAGTTGACACTATCAGATCTCAGCTCCACAACCTCCCTGATCTTCGTTTACCATCTACCCGTCTGCATCCTGGGTCCCTGAGCAGCTTTGATGAAGTTGTTCAGAGTGAGGTGGAGGCCATCATCAAGAAAATGAAGCCTTCATCCTGCGCCCTGGATCCCTTCCCCTCGTCTCTCATAAAATCCAATCACTCTGCAATAAGCCCATTAATCACACAAATAATAAATAAGTCTCTACAATCTGGTCATGTTCCACTGCCTCTAAAAACTGCCATCATTAGGCCTCTTCTGAAAAAATCCAATTTGGATCCCGACATTTTTTCTAATTACCGCCCAATTTCACACCTCCCATTTCTGTCTAAAGTGCTGGAAAAAGCAGTTGCTGCTCAGCTGCAGGACCACCTACAGCAACACTCCCTGTATGAGAAGTTCCAGTCTGGATTCAGAGCAGCTCACAGTACTGAGACTGCATTGCTGAGAGTTACCAATGATGTCCTCATGGCTGCTGACACTGGTTCTCCCTCCATCCTTGTCCTCCTTGACCTCACTGCAGCTTTCGACACTGTGGACCATAGTATCCTCCTCCACCGTCTTCATGTGGAGGTCGGTCTCTGTGACACTGTCCTGGACTGGTTCAAATCTTTCCTCTCCAATAGGCTGGAATGTGTTAGTCTTGGCAACGCCACGTCCCAGACAGTCTGTGTCTCCTGTGGTGTCCCTCAGGGGTCAGTTCTGGGGCCCCTGCTGTTTTCCCTTTACATGCTGCCTTTAGGTCAAATTATTAATCAGTTCAACATTTCTTTTCACTGCTATGCCGACGATACACAGCTTTACATCAGGACTGGAGCATCCTCATCATCCCCATCTCCATCTTCACTCACTGCCCTCTCTACCTGCCTGGAGGAAATAAGGGCATGGATGAATCAGAACTTTCTTCAATTAAACTGCTCCAAGACTGAGGCCATACTGATTGGCACCCCTCACCAGGTACAAACATCAACTTTAACAACAATTTCCTTTCTGGACAAGACATCCCCCTCTCCACCTCTGTTACAAATCTTGGAATAAAAATGGACTCTCATCTTACATTTGAAAATCACATTAAGCATCTGTTTAAAACCTGCTTCTTCCATCTTCGAAACATCTCCAGACTTCGCCCATCTCTGACTTTTCCTGATGCTGAGAAACTCGTCCATGCCTTTGTCTCCTCCAGGCTCGACTACTGCAACTCCCTGTTTATTGGAATCCCTGGCAAAAACCTTCAGAAGCTTCAATATATTCAAAACAGTGCAGCAAGGATTTTATTGAGAGTTCGTAAATTTGAACATATTACACCCATTCTCCATAACCTCCATTGGCTTCCTGTCACCTACAGAATTCAGTACAAAACTGCTCTCATTACACACCAATGCTTACACGGAACTTCACCTGACTATCTAAAGGACATTCTTGCNAGCATCCTCATCATCCCCATCTCCATCTTCACTCACTGCCCTCTCTACCTGCCTGGAGGAAATAAGGGCATGGATGAATCAGAACTTTCTTCAATTAAACTGCTCCAAGACTGAGGCCATACTGATTGGCACCCCTCACCAGGTACAAACATCAACTATAACAACAATTTCCTTTTCTGGACAAGACATCCCCCTCTCCACCTCTGTTACAAATCTTGGAATAAAAATGGACTCTCATCTTACATTTGAAAATCACATTAAGCATCTGTTTAAAACCTGCTTCTTCCATCTTCGAAACATCTCCAGACTTCGCCCATCTCTGACTTTTTCTGATGCTGAGAAACTCGTCCATGCCTTTGTCTCCTCCAGGCTCGACTACTGCAACTCCCTGTTTATTGGAATCCCTGGCAAAAACCTTCAGAAGCTTCAATATATTCAAAACAGTGCAGCAAGGATTTTATTGAGAGCTCGTAAATTTGAACATATTACACCCATTCTCCATAACCTCCATTGGCTTCCTGTCACCTACAGAATTCAGTACAAAACTGCTCTCATTACACACCAATGCTTACACGGAACTTCACCTGACTATCTAAAGGACATTCTTGCACCATATTCATCCACCCGGTCTCTACGATCACAGAACAGTAATCTACTTCACATTCCACGAACCAAATTAAGGACCATGGGAGACCGGGCATTCTGTGTGGCTGCCCCCCGCCTATGGAACTCCCTCCCTGACTACCTGAGAGCTCCACAGTCACTGGTTGACTTCAAAAACGGCTTAAAGACTTTTCTTTTTAAGCAAGCCTATTCTGCCTCCACATGATTTTATCTTTGATCTTGGTTGATATTATTATTGATTTTACTTGATTTTATCACTTGTTTTATTTATTTATTTATTTATTTTAAGCAGGCCTATTCTGCCTCCACATGATTCTGTCTTTAATTTTAGTTGATATTATTATTGATTTTACTTGATTTTATCACTTATTTTATTTGTTGTAGCACTTTGAGATTTTTATTAATGAAAAGTGCGGTATAAATTGAATTCATTATTATTGTTATTATTATGTGTCCTGGCAGGTGTGTATTATGTCCTGACAGGTGTTGATTCTACCATTGTCCCTGATCTGTCCATCTGAAATTGTTGTGTGGAACAGTGAGAGGATTTGTCCTCACCGTGCTGACCGCTGCTGTACGGTTCTAAGCTGGACATGTTGGTCCATTCGTAGACTCTGATACCCATCTTCCGGGAGAGAACATGGACTGTAGCGGTCTTGCCACAGCCCGATGGTCCAGTCAGTATCAAAATACCAGCCTGTAACTGTAAACACCAGAAAATAGGGGAAGCATGCATGTTCCAATTCACACACTTACTAACAGTTTAACAAGTTTTACTACAAGAAAATCTCAGTTCAATCCACTTACCTTTGATGCATTGGTGTGGGCTCTCAACCAGTTCTCTACTTCTTCAATTTTCTTTTTATGGACAGCCAGTTCAGTCTACGTCAAAACAAACAAAGCAGCTTGTGACACAGCAGAGTTACATCTTCAGCCAAATCATCCAAGTTTAATCTTCTAAACTGTTTGCTGTTTTTTATCTCAAAATAAAACAATAACTTAGAAATTCCAAACTCTTCCATCAGAGGTGAAGTACTTATTGGGTTACAAGTGTAAGAGAATGTCCTGATGCATGCTCAATGATCTTGGTAGATAAATCTAACGTTGAGTCAGGTCCTATGGATGGATTCTTTTTGTCATCCTATAGTTGTCATAATTGGGCGGCTGTGGCTGAGTGGTTAGAGCAGTCGTCCTCCAATGCGAAAGTTGGAGGTTCGAATCCACCAGCAGTCACATGCCGAACCCCTTATAGCCTCTGATGTGTGTCCCATCAATGTTTTTTATGTTTTTCGTGTTGTACTTCATTGTCTGTGTTGCCTGTTGCTTGTTTGTTTGTTTCAGCACTTTGGTGTGGACTTGTTCCTGTTTAAAGTGCTTTATAAATAAAATGGTATGTATGTATGATGTGCTCTGATTAGTCTCTTTAGAATGATTTGTTCAATTACGGTAACTTTGTAGAGATCTAGTAGAGTGCTGTATGAATGGGTAAATGAGGCACGGATTGTGTTGTAAAGCGCTTTGATTACCTTGAAATAAGATAGAAAGACGCTATATAAGTACAGCCCATCCCAAAGATCCAGTCCCCCGGCACAAACAGAGTAATATTGTGTATGTTGTTCAGTGTCAGGAGGGCTGTGATCAGTCTTATATCGGGGAAACTAAACAGCCACTGGCCAAAAGGATGGACCAGCACAGAAGATCAACATCATCAGGTCAGGACTCTGCAGTCTACACTCATCTCCAGGTCAGAGGTCACTCTTTCAGGGATGAAGATGTTCACATCCTTGATAGAGAGGAACGATGGTTTGAGAGAGGAGTAAAGGAGGCCATCTTTGTGAAAAGAAACCGTCCATCATTAAACAGAGGTGGAGGCCTCCGGGTTCAACTGTCCCCCACTTACAATGTTGTTATTGCTAGTATCACTCAGCCCCTTGTGAATAGCAAGTGGCTAACAGGGTGCTGACAGATCAGTTGTTGGTTCTCCATTTATACGTGTGAACAGTTAGCTCTGGCTTTCAACAACAAGCTGGTTGATCCAATTTGAGAAGGTGCTATTTATAAGACTGACCTTTTTGCAGCTCCTCAGACTGAAGAAGTATTTTGGTTAAAAGAGGAAACGTTTCTACAAAGGAGGAGAAAATGTGTGGCTTTCACTTTTTCGTCTGATCAATGTTTGTTTGTAGCAGATCAGTTATTTTAGATGACTGATGATGGGACACACATCAGAGTCTATACGGAGTTTAGAAAGAACTAGAAAGTTCCTGGAGAAACTTTGATGGGGGCTGCCAGGCTTTTGCCAATTAAAATATATTTTTTGAGAGTACTATGTGTTTGGGATCTTGTGTTAACTCTCTAACTTTCTAGTTAGAGTTTAGTTTAGTTTCTAGTTTATACTGGTATGAAAAGCTGCGAGCGGTATACAATAATGAACCATTAAAGAAAAGCTAGGCTTTTAATTTAACCTGCTTTTTCCCAAAACCACCTTGTTCTAATCCAGCAAAATTAAGACAGGTCCTCTAGACCAGGAGTCTGCAACCTGCGGCTCTGGGGCCACATGCGGCTCTTTGGTCTCTCTGCAGCGGCTCTTTCAAGCTTTGACCAAAGCTGAATTTAATAGGGTGTTATACCACAACAAAAAATGACTAGCTTTACCAGTTTTCCTGTAATTTCCTTTGCAAATATGTGTAAATTATACTCCCTTTAACTTTATGCTTTATTTCTTCAAAGTGCAGTACTGTATACTCAATTTCTCCAATTAAAAAAAATCACATAAGTCTGCAAAGTTCATTGTTTTAGTTTAAAAAAGGGCAAAATAATACATTTTATTGTCTTTACAAGAATCTGGTTTTCTGTGATATACTTACGACCTGGACATAGGCACCACTGACCCCCTGCAACTCGCAAAGGAAGAAACGAGTAAAGATGATGGATGGATGGATAGATCAGTTGAATCCAGTCTTTTCTTTTGTCTCAAAATGTAAAAATATCAATAACTTTTAACAATCATTGGATGCTTTTATTTTTATAATTCCACGCCTATTAGTCAGAAAAGCCCCCTCTAACAAACTTAAAGTGGCCCATGGGTCATCAGTTGATAATGCCAATTGTAACAGCTTTTACGGCTCAGGACATGTTTAACTTAGCGAACGAAGGGGCAGAAATGGCTCTTTTGATCGTTAAAGCTGCAGTCTGTAAGTTTTCTAAAAAATGTATTTTTAACATATTTCTTCACTCTGTCACTATCTCCTGACAGATTGATGTTAGACAAGTAATCTCTGAAAAAAAAACTATAGTCCCCTTGCTTCTCTAAAAGCATTTCTAAAAACCCACAGTGACCCACCGTTAACCAGCCAATAAAAACAGAGCTTCTCACGCCCCTAACCCACGCCCCCGCCTGTCCCAGCCCCAGCGGCCGCGCACGTTCTCGTTCAAAGGATTGCAAAGCGATGCAAAACTGTTTTGTATGTGACACAAATGTATTAAATTCCCCTTCTTCATCCCTGATCTGGACTTTTCTTTTTTTTTTTGCCAAAAGTCAAGTGATCGCTTCCTCCTCCGCTGACTCCATGACTGAAATGATGAGGAAATGAATGAATTTGTCACGAGCGAATTAAACTCGGGTTCAACGTGGCTGCGCGAGGCTCTGCAGATTTCCTGGTGTTCTGGTGTGCTGGACCAGCGCTCCATGTTTTTATTTTATTTTTTAGAACGTTTTATTAACATATAAACACAGAATATTGCAGCGAGCTGCGACAGGACATGCAGTGGAGGCAGAGCTAAGGAGGCTGAGCTAAATTTCAGCGAGAGCAAGGGGGAGGGACCAGAATGCTTTCCCTGTTGAAAATTTTTCTAAGTCCTGCGTTCTACAGAAACTTACAGACTGCAGCTTTAAGGTTGCAGACCCATGCTCTAGACAGTTTCTTTGTGTTGAAACATTTAGTCTTTCATCCAAAGGACTTCATCAGTACGAGAAGCCACAACAAACTCAAGTTCTATTTATTTGTCATATGCAGGTTAACACAAGGTTAACAGTACAATGAAATGCTCAGAATGAGAAGAACCAATTTGACTCGCTAAAAAAAATCTAAGAACAGACAAACAAGAAATACTAAAGCATGCAATGAGTACAAAAATAAAGTACCAAAAAGTGAAAAAGTAATCATAATATTCACAAGATCCTAAAGAGAAGTAGTAAACAACATGGTAGAATATAAAAGTTCAGCATGATGAATTTGTATGAAAAAAGTATTTCAACGTAGCAATATAAGCTAAAATGCACATGATATAAATAAAGTGAGGAAAATAATTATTTGAACACCCTGTGACTTTGCAAGTTCTCCCACTTAGAAATCATGGAGGGGTCTGAAATGTTCATCGTAGGTGCACGTCCACTGTGAGAGACATAATCTAAAAAATTAAAAAATCCAGAAATCACAATGTATGATTTTTTTAAAATTATTTATTTGTGTGTTACTGCTGAAAATAAGTATTTGAACTTGGGGTGCGAATCTCCCAGTGTCTGGAGAATCGATTCCGATTTTTGATGCACCGATTCGATTAAAAATCGATTTCCGATTCTAAAACGATTTTCATTCCAAGATCTATTTGATTCAGAATCGATTTTCGGTGGAGGACAAGATGGTGGAGGGAGTAGGAGTGTAGTAAGAGAGCTCGCTACAGTTGAGTTAAAGGTCCACTGACATGATTTTTTTACTATTCATAAAATTGCTCAAAATATATATATTTTATCATTTAAATATGTTCGTTTTTGCAAACAAAATGATAAATCACTTTAATTTTGCTTTAAAAGTGATTTTGAACTTCAAGCCGTGTTTAATCATGGGAAATCCGATTACACACGAACGCACCATCTGTGACGTAGTGAGAGGCAGAGGGCTCTGGTCTCTTTAATAGCGGACAATTTAAAACCCGACAAATTTAGCAATCTATGTGAAGATTTGAGCTATTTGTCTTCATTTTGGGAAGCAGAAAATAGTTTGGGTGATGGAACAAGAAACAACAGGATCTAATTTAGGTCTGATGCTGTATCAGACTTACCTTCATGTGGAGCTGCTCATACCCGCGCACTGTGACAAGCCCAGAGCTCTGCCCGGTGTTACGTCACAGATGGTGCGTTCGTGTGTAATCGGATTTCCCATGATTAAACACGGCTTGAAGTTCAAAATCACTTTTAAAGCAAAATTAAAGTGATTTATCATTTTGTTTGCAAAAACGAACATTTTTAAATGATAAAAGATATATATTTTGAGCAATTTTAGGAAAATTAAAAAATCATGTCAGTGGGGCTTTAAAAATACCCACAACTAAACCAGAACACGATAGATGAAACTAAGGCATGAGTGGGTTAAACAAGAAAAGAAGCAAGAAAAACTATAATAAGCAAAAAGGAGCTGAAAAGTGGCTGGTAATGGAAGAAATCTCCGAACACGAAGCTAGTGAGCACAAAGCTAGCGAGCACAAAGCTAGCGAGCACGAAGCTAGCGAGCACAAAGCTAACGAACATGAAGCTAGCAAACACGAAAAAGACCCAACAGAGGGAATGAAAGAACACAAGGACACGGAAACGTTGCAAGATGGGATTGCAGAAGCAAGAAAAACTATAATAAGCAAAAAGGAGCTGAAAAGTGGCTGGTAATGGAAGAAATCTCCGAACACGAAGCTAGTGAGCACAAAGCTAGCGAGCACAAAGCTAGCGAGCACGAAGCTAGCGAGCACAAAGCTAACGAACATGAAGCTAGCAAACACGAAAAAGACCCAACAGAGGGAATGAAAGAACACAAGGACACGGAAACGTTGCAAGATGGGATTGCAGCTATTAGAAGTGATATTAAAGTTCTTCAGCAAGAGCTGTGCAAGGAGCTGGCCGTGTTCAAGGATGAGCTGAAGAAAGAAACGAGAGAAGAAATAAAGAATTTTCGACAAGAGATGGAGCGTAAGCTGTCCGAGAGTGACCTGGAGCTACAGGCACAGAGAGGGAATACATAGTTCCCATGTGACGTCACATCCGTCTTACTTCCGGGTGGACCCTCATTTTGAAAGTCTCAGAACAGGGGACAGCGCGGTTTAATGGATGTTCATTTTTCACGGTTTTTTTTGTGTTAATTTCTAATTAATTGCAATGGTTACTTCGTGTTGTGTCAGTGAGTGTTCCAGTCGGGTAGACGTTTGGGCAACGCGCAGGTTTCAGTTAATCAAAAAAAAAGTAAACGTGAAGGATTTATCTCATCGGAGAAGCTGGACTGCAGCTCCTCTCTCTGAGTCTGGCTCGGATCTGCTCTGGAAGACGTCGTGCTTTTGGCCGGTAAACAAAATATTCTACATAAATCATTTTGTGAAACTATGTCAGAACAATGTTAGAGTACAACTGTCTGTGTGTTAGAGCTGGTTTTTTTTTTTTCATTATTTAGCAAACCGTCTTGCATGCTGTTAGCTTAGCATCTCGCTAATGCGACAATGGTCTCCTCACGGTCCCACCAGACCGTCCCAGTGGGAGAAGGAGGACTGGAGCCAAGTCGTGCGGGCGACGCGTCGGTCCCATGGGATGTGCCTCCGCGGCCGAGACGGATCCACGCCGTTGTTATCCGTCCGACCTGAGCTCCCGCCGCGAGCCACGCTCCAGATGCTAACAATGGCTCTGCTAACAACATGCTAACTTCCAACACGGTAAGACTCAAAAGTGCTGGTTCTGGTCTTGTGTTCAGCTTGGACTGTTTTTTGGCTGTGTGTTATTTTAGTTAAACCTTTTTTTAGCTGGTTAGATATGATTGAGACAGCTGTGCTGTGAATCCGGTGTGCGCTATTTGTAGTAATTAAATGATTAATGATATCAGAGTAACTTGTGACTAGTTGTCCGATTCTTCTGCCATGATTTCTTTCTAAAACTCATTTAACTCCGACCACTGCCATTTTCTCTTGTTCCTTGTTGAACTTGTGGTAGCTCGTGTTTTGTCCGTATAATTTGCTCTGGTTGTTCGTGTCTGAGCTCGACGGACCCTCCGCGCCATCTTGCCTTTCATCTTGCCTTTCTGCCTTTAGATATGGTGAAAAACCGGTATTATGCAATACTGGGGGCGTGTCTGGGAACTATGTATATAAGCGAGGCACAGACACGTATAGCGGAGGTGGAGGAATGGAAAATGGTTGCTAACAAGATGCTAACGAGGGTGGTGGAACAAGCACGGAGAATGCAGTAAAAACTTACCGATCTCGAGGGGAGATCAAGGAGAAACAATATCCGAATCTTCGGCTTGCCAGAAGAGGTAGAAGGGAGATCCACAGCTGCATTCCTGGAGCAACTTTTCAAGACGGAGCTCGAACTTCCGGAGGGGACCAATCTCCAGATTCAACGAGCCCACCGAGCCCTCAACCCGAAACCAAGCCCAAATGCACCACCGAGGTCAGTCGTGGTTAATTTTTTACAGTTTGGGACAAAAGGCCTATGCGTCAAAAGGCAGCTCAGATTACCCACCCTTTTTTGAGTCCTTGGAGGGGGTATTGGAGAGTGTGCCTCCTGGGGGCTCCGTTGTTCTACTGGGGGACTTCAACGCTCACGTGGGCAATGACAGTGAGACCTGGAGGGGTGTGGTTGGGAGGAACAGCCCCCCTGATCTGAACCCGAGTGGTGTTCTGTTATTGGACCTCTGTGCTCATCATGGATTATCCATAACGAAAACCATGTTCAAGCATAAGGGTGTCCATGTGTGCTCTTGGCACCAGGACACCCTAGGTCGCAGTTGACCTCCTCAATCCTACTGGCACGTCTTCCAATGAGAAAGCAGAGCCAGGGGACTTTGGGTCGGGCTCTCCAATCTCTGGTGCTGAGGTCACCGAGGTGGTTAAAAAGCTCTGCGGTGGCAGAGCTCCAGGGGTGGATGAGATTTGCCCGGAGTTCCTTAGGGCTCTGGATGTTGTGGGGTTGTGTTGGCTTACGCGACTCTGCAATCTCGCGTGGACATCGGGGGTAGTTCCCTTGGATTGGCAGACTGGGGTGGTGGTTCCCCTATTCAAAAAGGGGGACCGTGTTCCAACTATAGGGGGATCACACGCTTAAGCCTCCCTGGTAAGGTCTATTAGGGGTTCTGGAGAGGAGGGTCCGTCGGATAGTCGAACCTCGGATTCAGGAGTAGCAGTGTGGTTTTCGTCCTGGTCATAGAACACTGGACCAGCTCTACACCCTCAGCAGGGTCATGGAGGGCGAGTGAGTTTGTCCAACCAGTTGACATGTGCTTTGTGGACTTGGAGAAGGCATTCGACAGTGTCCCTTGGGGGACCCTGTGGGGGGTACTCCGGGAGTATGGGGTACCAGGCCCCTTGATACGGGTTGTTAGGTCCCTGTACGATCGGTGTCAAGAGCTTGGTCTGCATTGCCGGCAGTAAGTCAGGCTCGTTTCCGGTGAGAGTTGGACTCCGCCAAGGTTGCCCTTTGTCACCGATTCTGTTCATAACTTTTATGGACAGAATTTCTAGGCGCAGCCAAGGTGTTGAGGGGATCCATTTTGGTGGCCTTAGAATCACTTCTCTGTTTTTTGCAGATGATGTGGTCCTATTGGCTTCATCAGGTCGTGATCTACAGCTTTCACTGGAGCGGTTTGCAGCCGAGTGTGACACGGCCAGGATGAGGATCAGTTCCTCCAAATCCGAGGCCATGGTCTTGAGCCGGAAAAGGGTAGCATGCCCTCTCCGGGTCGGGGAGGAGGTCCTTTGTCCCGTGCTCTCTTGTAGTGCTTTAGACAGCGATTGGACCTGTTGTTGTAATCTTTCATTCTCTCTCACAGACTCGTCATATTTTTGTTCTCTGGAACGAATGCTTTCTTCATATGATTTTGTTTGCGACTGTATATCAGTTTTTAAACTCTCAATCTCTGTATTTGTCGTTTTCTTGTACGACACAAAGTCTAAAGTGGTACCTTGGTGTTTATTTTTCTCATCAGCCAGTTCCACCTCAAGGTCCTCGCTCTTCCCCAGTTCATGGTCCAGTCTGGCCTTCAACAGAAGGGCCAATTTGGGTAAACGGTCGGCGCTGAGCTTTTTACCATCTTTTTTGATTATACCTGTTGCTAGACTTTCTAACTCTGTGTCCAGAGTCGAGGTGTCCATTGCTGCTACCTCCTCACCATACTTTACGAGGGGACAAGGGACTCCCTACTGTTAAGGTGTGATCTGTCAATTTACATGTATGTGTTATTGACTTGTAAGCCTGTATAAAACTTCTCGTTCTCACAGCTTCCATTCAGAATTGAAAAAGACTTCTGGACAGAAGTCGAAACGTTTTCTGTTACAAATAAAGTCCAGTTGATCCTGAATTGAACGCCTTTTTGATTTATCATGTCCTGGATGACTGAGAATCTTCACCAGCAAACAAACTGGTACATGTGGGTGTTATTCTAAAAAAAAAATTTTTTTTTCTGTTTTAGAGTTATTTTAAATCTCTTCAGTATTTAAAACAAGCATCAATTGTTTGTCTGTATCTCTGTTATTCTAAATTTTTTATTTAAAATAAACAGGAATTTTGTTTGTGTACAGAACAATTTTTTAAAGCTGGTAATTTCACCATAAAAATGCTGACTTTTTTATGATGTTTTTGAGAAAACTCATCTGTCAACGTCTTTTAACCAACAGGGGGCAGCTTCGAGACTTAATGTTATCACGAAGAGACTGATTTTGTTTATTCAGTATTTAAACTAAAAACAACCTTTTCAGAATTAGTTTCTAGTGTGTCAGTGATAAACGCTCGAACCACGTTCTTGTCAGAGACAAATCTATGTTGTTAGACAGTTTAGATGGCTTGAAATGAGTGTTTAAACTCTCAGTGAAATCTCAGTTTGTCCTGTGAGTGCGTGAACTGCTTGTCACCCAAAGTGCACCTGGAAATGACGACACAAATAGGCGGGTCGACGCAGCGCGTCACCAGCTTCCGTTGAGCGAGGCGGAGCTCGCTAAACAGATACGTGACGTCAACCAATCAATCACAGCGTTTGTAGTTCATTCCAAGCATTCATGGTGAATGTAGTTCTCTTACCTTCGACCAATGCAGTACCGGAAATGACGACAAAGTGGGTTGGTCGCAACGGCGTGCGTTCCCAAATCAGCGAACTAGCGTTCGCTACGAGAGTGATTGACAGTTCACAGCTCTCGGTCATCCAATCACAGCTCATAAACAAAACGTGTTGGACACGTATCTCTTTAACGTTACCCTAGCACAACAGAACACAACTTTATAGACTCTTAAAACAACTCAAACGCTACAAATTAACTTCCCAAAATTCTGAAACATGCGGCGAACACACCTAGACAGGCCAACTTAGTTACGCTCAGTAACACAGCACTGCAGCTGTTGAACAAACACGGACTCTCTCGGAGCGCGTCAAGGTCGGTTCTGGTCCACTTTTAGTGGAGCAGAAAACTCGGGTTTCAGAACCACTATCCGACACCGTTCTAACAGTTATATGCTTCTTTGACCTGCTCTAACATGTAAAATACCAGCACAGCGATCTTTTAGATGTTAATTATAGCTTTCAGGCTTTTGACACGGCGGTCAAACAAAGCTTCGTACAGGAGTCTGTGTGAACTGGATCGGAACCAGAACCCCCACAGACCACGGGCTGACAAAACTTCACCTGAATGCTTCCAACAGCGTGTAACAGAGTTGAAACGATAATAATCTCACAGCTTCAAATGATAAAAGCATGCAGAATCTGCCTGTCTTGACACTTCCAGCCAAAATTATTATCCTTAGAGTTTAAAACTTGGATCCTAATATGCAAACATGACGTTACAGTTCATGAGAGACCACAGATTTATCAATAAACTTTCAGAAACCGGTACGAGGGCCACCAATATGTAGTATTAGGGAAGGGTCAGTTTTAATACTGACCTCTTTACCTTAATTAATTTACTTATTCAGATTGAATAGTAATTTCACAGATTCTTTTCTTTTTCAGTTTACCCAATATTTCTGTGATCTTTATGATGGATAAATAAACAGAGCTATAGAGTGACAATGGACATTGACTTAGTTTGGTATGCCAGGCGACACTACCATTTATTTAAAATAAATCAACTAAATTAACACCATTACACTTGATTGACATGATTTCACTTTCTTTCAATTTAATACGTCAGCACACTTAAATTCAACACAACAGACTTCAATACTGGATGTTAACATATTTAGTCTGTGGGCTCTTTAGCTTAAAATAGTTTCCAGCTTAGAATTGAGGGAAAGGAGAGGAGGAAAGATTTAAGAAGAATTGGGAGGTTAAGAGAGGAAGTTTATCTTGCACTTATGAAACCAGATGACACTCTTCCATACGCGTCCAGCTAAGATATCATCACACCTCCAGCAAGCAAACAGCGGCTCCTTTACCTTAAGACGTCCGCCTCGGTTCTGGTAAAGAGCTGTGATCAGCTTTGGACTGACGAGTCGTCGGTCCCGCAAGTCCAAGCTGGACTCCACACGTGTTTACCTTGTCGGTGTCGGTGATACTCGCTTTCGTCGGCAGAAGCCGTGGCAGTCGTGGTTTTTGGCTCAAGATAACTTATTCCAGGAAGGAATAACAAAGTTTTGAGCTTACGCTCATTCGACGTGGACTCATAACAGCAGGTTATCAGTCCTTAGCTGAAGACGAAGGTCGTTAGCTCTTGACCAAACGTACCCCAGCTCTTTGGGAAAGGTTCACATCTCTTTGAAGTTCCCAGCAAAACTCTGAAGCGTTTCCGCAAAAGTTAGAACTTAAAAGAGAATTAGAGAGGAGAGAAACTTGTCTCTTTTTCATTGGTCCACTTGTTATCACTATTCAAGGTGAAATTCAGCGCAGAGAAGGAAATTGTTTAGGAAAAGTATCTGAGTGAGAGACTTTCAGACGCTAGATGAGAGTTTTAGCTTAAACTCGACAAAAACAATTTCAGTGTAAGTCAGTTTGACATTTTAGCTGAACTTTGACACCTTTTCACTTGCAGAAATGACACATTGATGTTTCACATTTAAAGAATAACAGCATATAACATATATCATGAAAATGACAAAAGTTATTCTTTTGATTACATTAGAATAAAATCAAAGATAGAAATAGTCTCTTTTGATGACTATATTCTCAGATTACAACTAATGGAATGATTTTGTGGTAAATGTCTTGCTTTACTGAGAGGTCAGTAAAGGTCATCACTGGACAGTTCAAAAACCTTAGTTTGACCCTGGGTAGGTCCACTACATCTCCCCCCTTTTGGAAGCCATCGCCAGTCCTTGGGGATGGGGTCCAACACGAAAGGAAACCTTGAACTGTCTCTGATCTTGAAGTAATCCAAATTACTTATTGGAACATCCATACTGTTCGGAGGTAATCCCATTGCGAAAAGCTTTAAATCCCTTGGAAAACTGAGTCTGTTAACTCTTGGAAAACAAAGTCTGTGATCCTTTGGAAAACAAAGTCTTATAATCCACAGCGGTAATTCCACAGCAGTAATTCCACAACGATTAGTTTTGTTGATTGATCAGCAACAATTGTTTTCATAATCAGCATGTAGAGGGGATCCCTCGATTGACGCAGAGGAGGCGACCCTTGGATGAAGGTTGAAGACCAAGCGTTGGAGCTGCAGGTCCCCACATCGAAGGTTGTTGGCTGGTTGGTTTCCAGTCAGTGCCACTCTGGTTCTATGTGTCATGCAATTATGTGGTTTTTTAGGTGGGCTTATGATTGGGATTTTACATTAGGCCCTACCTATATGCACCTGGTATGTAAGCTATCATGGTTTAGATCAGCTACAATTACCAATTAAGGGGTGGATCAATTCTGTAAAATTAGATATAGGGATTTGTACCTATAAAATTTTGGAGGGCTTCTGTAACGAAGGCCTCTAATTCCAAACTATTCCTCCATTCATTACTTAGTTTAGGTTAAACTAAAATAAAAATGAAATATAGTTTGATCTAAATGTCTGTTGTCTTTTAGACGAACGACGTAGGATTTGGTATTCCTAATAAATTTTGAAGTCTATGGCGAGACTCATCAAAATGAATAGATAATCTAGAATAGAAACGATCGAATCGGTTCAATTTAGAAATTGTGAGACCAGTGTAGTTTATGGTACCTTGAGTAGCTTTAAACTACATTGACTCTTCGACGATTGAGATTTAACAAAACGAACTGCATGTTGGCATAGTTAAATCCATATCATTCATTAACCAATGTTAATACAAAACCTTTTTGGCTGGGAGTGTTCAGAACCAAACAATATCTCAACTAATGACAACAGTAATGACTAAACAACAAGGAAACAACGTTTCACTGCTTCGACACACTCTTGTCGTCAGATTCCAAAGTGCAACACACAAGAAAACAGGTCTCAACTTTATGACCGAGGTCAAATTAAATCTCGTGGATTTAAACGGTTGTTAAGGTTAGTTTTTTGTTGTGGGTTTTAGGCTTAGCGTTTCTAAGTTCAAATTGGACAATGCGACTTATAGGGTGGGAAAATACGGTAGTTTAAACCTGATTAGTTTATTTACTAACTTGTGTTTGGACGACCTTATTATCCCATGAAGTCGGTGAGTTTGTGAGATCTTTGTCTTTTGTGGAGTCATTGAACGCCTTGTAAGGTTTGATCTGATTTCGATGTACCCATTTAGCAATTGGCTCTTTGCGGCCTTTGCTGATTTTGATTTCGTAGACGACTGAGGACACTTTGTCTGTTATCAGATGAGGTCCAGTCCACCTGGGCATTAGTTTGCGGGCGAGA
>JBBPBX010021213.1:0-17621 GCA_038048925.1 Garcialebias charrua
TATTTAGACAGGTAGGCCTAAGGTAAATCATCATCATTTACAAGAGAGACCTGTTGCACAGCTGCACTTCGTCAAAAATAAAATAGGCCTGACCTTCTGACATGCACTGACTGTCGCGCCACCATACGCAGATCTGTGCGGCTCTTTTCGCTAACCGTTGGAGAAACTACGCTTTATTTTCCAATAAATAAATATAAATAAAATCCACTCTGAGGATGTGGCAACTTTTACCTTTAACGGTGACTGTTTCGTTTCCCTCTTTTCGTCCCGTTTTTCCTCGGAGAGCCTCTCTCTCTCAGCGATGAACCGCCTCGTTAATCCAATCGTCTGGAAAACCATTTGTTTTTGTTTTCCGAGTGACGTCACGCCGCGCGCGACTGAGAAGATGTGGGTCGCTTGGAGACAGGATGGGGGCGTGGCTTAACCGGACTCATTTGCCATTATCCTGAGCCAGGCAGGCGACGATGATGAGGTGCTGAAAGAGGAAAACCACAAGCAGCTGCAACTGAAGTTGCTTTTTATTATTACATGTATTTCTTACTTTAACATTTAGTGAGTGCCTCCATTTTGCATCACGTTAAAATACACTTTAGAAGACGTAGAATTTTAGATTTTAATAAAATAAGGCAAACAATGTATTCCCAAATGACTAATAGTTATTAGCTTCACAACACCACATCAAAAACACCCATTTAAATCTCTGCAATATATTAGCAATGATTTTATGCTTTTAGGAACAGTAGCAACATAATTAATTTAATGAGCCACGATGAAGATCTGGGAAAGAGTTGTGGAAACTAGGCGTAGATAGGTTACAATTTGTGAGCAGCAGCATGATTTCATGCTAAGAGCACCACAGACGCCATGTTTGCTTTGAGGATGCTGATGGAGAAGTACAAAGAGGGTCAGAACTCCAGGCATTGTGTCTTTAGAATATGCATATGACAGGGTGCTGGTGGTGAAGATTCTCAGTCGTCCAGGACATGATGAAATCAAAAAGGCGTTCAATACAGAACAACTGGACTTTATTTGTAACAGAAGACGTTTCGCTTCCCATCCGGGGAGCTTTATCAATTCAATGAGCAGGCAGAGAGTTATAAAACAGGCTGAGCCACTGACACACACCAACCTATGTAAATTGGAAGCTAACACACACACATACTTGGGATAACGCATACCTGTGACACATTCAAAGTTCAGCGTGTGGAAACAGCTCAGAAAACACACACACACGTATGTAAATTGACAAATCACACCTCACACATTGATAGCAGGGACCTCTCAAAGCCTTGTTAGTCTAATTCACAAACGAGGCTCCTCTGTTCTCATCAGGTGTGGAACGTCTGGGAATCATCCCCAGGGCCGCACCATAAGTTTTAGAAAGTTGGAATCTGAGACGCTCCTTCTCTGTTTAACGATGGTTTCTCTCGTTTTACATAAACTGCTTCCTTCACACCCCTCTCAAACCACCTGTGCTCTCGGTCCAAAATGTGCACATTCTGGTCCTCAAAAGAATGTCCCTTGTGGTAGCCTGGTTAAAACCAGACCCTTGTCCTTCACTTCGCTTTGTACTAGGGTCTGGCATTTCTCCCATAGACAACGATTTCTCCGGTCGATTTTTGACCGGACCAATCAGAGAACAGAAGGCGGAGTTTTGAACGACGTCGACTGACGTCGTCAGTTAAAATGGCTGCCGCCACGAAGGAATTTTCATGAAAACAAGGTAAAAAACTATTATTTCTTTGCTGAGAAAAAATATATTTCTTAGCTGACGTTATATCAGAAGTGTTCCTGAGCTTAACAGTTCCTAAATCAATTCACGAAATGGTCAAATCTGCTGGATTTAAATTGTTTCGGTTTGACATTTTCCAAACAGCCTCGGGTGCGCTACGAAAATAAATTATAAAAAATCGAATTTTATCTCAAATGTTTCATCTAGGCCAACAGTCAGTAAATTAGAGCCATATAATTACACACTGGTAGCAGAAAAAATATCCACCGAGTGGTTTCTGAGCTATTTATCTGATAGCCTGGACCTCGCCAGGCTAAACTAACAAAACTCCGCCTTCTGTTCTCTGATTGGTCCGGTCAAAAATCGACCGGAGAAATCGTTGTCTATGGGAGAAATGCCAGACCCTAGTACAAAGCGAAGTGAAGGACAAGGGTCTGGTTTTAACCAGGCTAGTGAGGTGGAGGTGAACAGCTGAGTTTTGTCCAGAGGAGGAGGCTCTCCTGTGTTGTTGGGACATTCTTTTGTGAATGGGCTGCTTAGTTTCTCCAATGTAGAGGTCTGGACAGTCCTCGCTGCACACCACTCTGTTTGTGTGTAGGTGTTTTGTAGGGTGGACCAGCCTCTGTCTGAGAGTCCTGCTGGGTTTGAAATGTACTGGGTGTGTTTGTTAAAAATCCTTCTGAAATTCTCTGAAACTCTAGCCACATAAGGGATGACAATGTTTTTTCGTCTGTTCTCCTTTCTCTGTTCATTAGTGTTTTGTTGATTTCCTCGCTGACTTGACAAAAGCCCAGTTAGGCGGTGGTGGGCAGATGAACGCTAGGGAGCGCTAATCCGCTTACAGTGGACCAGTTGACTAACTTTTATAATTCATAAGCGGATTTGTGCTATTTTTATTTAAAATGCAGTACCGCTAATAACTAATTATCTATCAGTAAAAACCAATAAACTTATTTACAAGCTCTTATGCTGGCTTGTTTTACCTTTTTCCCCACGTAAAGAGCAGAGAGGAGGAAGGGTGTGAGGGGGAGGGGGGCAGAGCTGAGAACAGACTCGGATCTACCATGTAGGTAAATGCCTGGGGGTCCCATTTCAGCAGTGGCCCCGGCCCCGCCTCGCCCCGTGCAGTCACCTACATCACTAACATTGATCCTGCTTGTTAATGTACATTTAACATAAAAATAATTATAGTTACGATGAAATACGCAATTAAAAAAACGGTCGATTTCTGTATCCCCCTACTAAAAATGGACTATTCCATCTTGACATCTTCCGGGTCAGACGTGAACTCGGGGGCTAGTTCTGTGGCTACTGTTTGTGCTGGGTACTTGGATAAATCCGTAGAGAACCCCGCTGTTTCAAGCCAAATTAACGCGGCCGGAGGAGTTTATTGAGGGTTTTGTGTCGACCATTTGACGGTGAGTCGTTATTTTTATGTATTTTAGTTACTTTTCATTAAATCTGTTGACTACCTATAGACGCTAACTCTGTGTCTGCCTGTTGGTAGTGCTGGGTTACTAATGGATAAATCCGTAGAGAACCCCGCTGTTTCAAGCCAAATTAACGTGGCCGGATGATTTTATTGTGTGTTTTGTGTCGACCATTCGACGGTGAGTCGTTAGTTTCATGTATTTGGGTTACTTTTATGTATAAATGCGGTGGCGACACACCCGTGTATTTGAGATTTAAACGTGGTTTTAGGGATTAAAAGATCATTCTATTTTTTGTTAATTTCGTGGCCGAATAGAATATATGTACGTAAAGTATTAAATAAATCCTTTGATTTTTGTAATTTCATCCTTTTAGGATCATTTTTGTTACTTTTCAGTTGGCAGTGTAGTGCAAATATTGATAACGCTGCCGGCTATATATAAATATATATATATATATATAATATAGAAATATATAAATAGCGGATTAGATTAGCTTCCCCTAATTTTCATAAGACATTTGTGCTTTTGAAATTGTGGACCTAAAAAAATTAATAAGCGTTTTAGAAATTGTGGAACTAATTTTTTAATCAGCGTTGCCCAGCACTGCAGTTGGGTATCACATGATTGAAGAGATTTTTCAATGTGTTTCTGTTCCTTTTTCTTCCCTTCTGTCTTCGTCTCGATGCTGTAAAGTTCTGATGACAGAAAGTTTGTGTTCCAGTAGTGGATGGTGAGAGTCAAACAGAAGATACTGGTCTGTGTGGGTTGTTTTTTTGTAAACTTCAATGTTGAGACTGTCCTCTCTTTCCATGTGGACCAAACAGTCCAAAAAAGGCAGCTTGTTGTCATTTGCATCCTCTCTGGTGAACTTGATGTTGTTCAACCAAGATAATGTGTCTGGTGAACGCTTCCACCTCCCTGGCTTGGATTTTGACCCAAGTATAATCTTGGAGTACAGTAGTTCCCCTCAGAGGACTTTAGGGAACAACTCCAAGCCATTGGTTCCGTACAGGACATGTGTGAGGACAGAAGAACAGAGTGCTGTAGGAGTGACAGATAGCTTCAAGGTGAAGTTGGGACAGGGCCGGACCTGGACATTTGGGGGCCCTAAGCAGGATATGTTTCAGGGGGCCTACTTTACCACCAGACTGTTAAACATACATAAAACCAAATGCTATATGCATAATATTTGACCTCTGTGAACATGGTGTATCGTAGTTTACAGCTAACTGAGCATGCTCACTGAAAGGGATTGTGTGTGGATGGGTAAATGAGGGCAGATTGTGTTGGAAAGCACTTTAAATAGCCTGGTTGGCTAGAAAGGTGAAGTACAGTTCATTTACCATTTGTTGGCCTGAACATTTGTGTTAAAACTTGGGTGAACTGACCATTGGAGGGCTCCAAATTAGGTACAGGTATGTTTTGATCAGTCCCTCCAGCCCTACAAATCTCACACATGCATAAATTGTCCACTTTCCTGCATAAAATGAACACCATGACAAAGACTTCAGTGCATTAAAATGACAGCTTTTAAAAACTACATACCGTACATGTGCACCCGAAAAGGAACATAAGGTTGAAGTAGGTCAGAGAGGTTTGAGGGTCCAAGGCCATTAATGCACTTAAATGTCAACAGAAGAATCTTAAAATCAATTCTGATACGCACAGGGAGCCAGTGAAGGGAGGACAAAACTGGTGAAATGTGCTCAAACCTATGAGTTCCTGTTGAGCCGAGCTGCAGCATTTTGGACGAGCTGGAGACATGGACACCTGACTGACCCCAACATAAAGCATGTTACAATACCGGTAGTTCAGCCAGGTTGCAGCAAATTGATTATTTTTTTCAAGGTCACATGGTCAGCACTAGCCTGGTTGATACCAGACCCATGTCCTTCACTTCGCTTTGGACTAGGCAGTGAAGGGAAATGAGAATTGAGCGGAGCTGCGTAGGAATGGCGAGGGCCAGGCTAGGTCAGCACGGACTTAAACTTAGCCTTAAGTAGAAGTTTTTTTTAAGAACAGAGTTAATCTGTTTATTATGCTTTAAAGTCAAAGTCTAAGCTCTCCAAAAGGAAGCAGATAATGAAGACATTAGTCCAACTCTGATATTTTTCACGAATAAACTATCATAGGAGACATCCAGCTCCATACAGATGTTGGATGCTGTCTACCAGGGCATGCTCATACTGGTTGTAATTATGGTTAATGGTTATGTGCTGATGATTATCCATGCTGATGATCTAATGCTGCCGATTATTTCATGCTACTATATTTATTCATTCATACTCATCCACCCACAAAGACTCGTGTTCGTGCTGCAGTTGTTCTGTGTTTTGCACCATAGTGGCTACACCTTAGATCTTTTAGCTTGGCGTTCGTTCAGCGTATATCTTAGTTTATATCTTCGATCCTTATTTACTGTTTCTTATTTTTGCTATTGTAGGGACCCTGAGTTCACAATTCCGTTCCACCTCATGTACCACATGCAATGTGAATGACAATAAACCTTGACCTTAATTATTGTACCCATTACTCATTGGTCAGTTGATCATCATTATCTAAAGGTAGACTCTCACACTGTACATCATCCATAAATCACTTTGGTCTGCTGCCTTCACATCTCCTCCTACATGTCATCAGTGCAGTTACAGCGTGCGCTCTCAGACCATCATTACCTGCAGCGTTCCCTCAACGAGGACTGAACTCTGCAAAAAGACCTTTTCTTCCTCTGCTCCTGTAACACCTTGCAACAAGATCTGAAGCTGTCCACTTTGATTTCTTTAAGCGATTTTAAACATTTGATCATGTAAATAGAAAAATCTAAGCAAATGTTCTTATTTTTGGTATTTCATCTTGTTTTATATGGCACCTTGATTTGACTGTTTATGGAACACTTTTATTTTTTAATATTGTCTGTAAAACAGATCACTCTTGAAAATGAGTCCTCGTGACCATAGGCGTAGATCCTGGGGGGGTCGGGGGGGTCCGGACCCCCCCAATCTTGGGGAAATATAGATCTGTCCCCCCCAATAATTCAATAAAGGAAACCGTGTCTTTAAACAATATAAATATAAAAAGGCAAAAAAAGAGAGAAATCCGCCATTATTCTAAGAAAAAAAAAGAAAATTTGCTCCCCCCCCCTTCTCTGTTGGCAAATGGTTTAGTCCAATGTTTACAAGGAACAACAAAAGCACCGGAGTCACAGGCTCGCGCGGAGCCGCTGGGTGGGAGTGAGCTGCAGCACAAACTATTAACTTCCAGTAAGTAGCTACTTAAAACATTGGTGACAGTGACTGGGAGGAAAAGGTCTTTTACAGTGTTGAAAGACAAGTGTGTCTGTGTCTCATTAGTGGCTGTAGCAACAGCAAAACGCAACGAGGAGCGACACTTCATCAGCTAACACGCTAGCTTCAATGCTAACTAGCTCCCTGGTGGCTCTGCAACAGACAGAAGAATGTCAGCGCAGCTTTGAGCAGGATGGATTCACATTCATCATATTTTCAGGTGTGGAGCTCTTGAAAGAAGTAATGATAAAACATGTGAAAGATAATTAATTTAAAAAGAGTAGAGAAGATGTGATGAAGTTAAAATGATTTTATATGTGTAGCACTTTGTTGCAGCTGTGGTTGTTTTAAAGGGCTTTATAAATAAATTATTATTATAAAAAATGTTGAGGATCAATACTTATGTCACATGATTAATAAAAAATGTCACTGTTTATTATATTACATTATTGATATTTTGTATCTGCAACTGGAAGATTTTATTCTTAATAGGTTCTTAAAAAATGCTACAGATTTGTTTTTTTGTTTTTAAAAGGCATATTTTGAATGAATGTTACAAACGTGTTCATTTCTACAAAACAGTTAATAAAATATTTATAAAATACAATGAATTTCAAATGTTACAGATTGAGTTTAACATAAAAGAAATAGTGTTTTATGTTTAAATATCAGTTAATAAGTAATCCATTATGCCCCCTTGTTTAGGACTGGAACCAATCTCAGCTGCTTTTGTGTGAAGGCAGGGACACCCAGGACAGGTCACCAGAGACACCCAGGACAGGTCAGTCTGTCCCAGAGACACCCAGGACAGGTCTCCAGTCCATCACAGAGACAGACAAAGAGACAAACAACCATCCACACTCCCAGTCAAAGCTAAGAACAATTTACATTTGCACAGAAGAGCCAAAAAATTATTCAAACTGAGGACTCAAGTTCTTGATTGAGAGTTCTAATCACTACTGGTAATTATCAATAATAATTGATCATATTTACCAAGCTAAATCATTGTGTGGAGTCTTTAATAATACAGACCAGATCAGATGTGATCAGGCAGTCATATATTCACATGTATGTAAATGTATTATTATTAATACTATAATTAAAGTTGAACCATGCAAATTTGTTTGGAACGAACAAGTGGACCTTTGTGCCTCTTGGTCCCACTGAAGTAGCTCTCAGTCTCAAAAAGTTTGGTGACCCCTGCATTAAAGTATTTCTTCTCCTTGAAAACTGTTTTCTTTTTAAGCTTTAAGATTTTGGGAAGGTGTGGTACCAGATTATCAGTGACACTGACCACAGCAATCTATGAATACAAGCCAAACAGAAATTTAAACAATATTTAGAGGGGACCTATTTTGCAAAATTCTCATTTTGCCACTTGTCATTTTGACAAGTGGCAAAGATTGAACACATTAAATTTTTTATAAGAGTAATGAGTGTCACTATTGTACTGATTAATAGTAGTATTAAGACTACTAAATACATGCCATTTAAATCAATATTATTGCTGATTATTCTGCATAGTATATGCATGCAGTTTGGATAAACTTCCCTCTGTACATTTTGCATTACATTTCACTGTAACTTTGCCGACCCCCCCAAAATTGCTCTTAAGAAATTCCCTGTTTATGGTCCCCCCCAATAATGAGATGAAATCTACGCCCTTGGGCACATACAGTACAACGGCGCTAGCTAAAATGCTTCAGATGTAGCACTCCACTTCTCTCACGCATTCCCCCGATATCGACCGGGGGGTTTGAATTCATATCAAATAGATGAGTACTCTGCCAAGACAAGTGAGCGACCTAGGGGAAACTCTGGTGTTGTCTTTCGGTCGTTCAGCCCCTTCAGTTGTGATCAGCTTGCCTCTAAAAGACTGACTCTCCTCAAATAATTGGAGTTGCTGGTGGGGTGACCAAAGATTAATCTGTGGTGGCCAAGGCCACCATTGGCCACCCCTTGGTTCTGCCTTTGCACCGTTGGTGGATAAAATTGCTCCATCCACTTGCCAGGACACATCATTGCACTGCCTCGAGCAAGCCAAAAAATAAAAATAAAACCTCCATCCTACTCTGTTATACACAATGTAAGTTCAAGTTCAGGTCAAGTTGTGTTTATTTGTCATATGCAAGGTTAACACAAGGTTAACAGTACAATGAACTGCTCACGATGAGAAGAACCGATTTGACTAGCTAAAAAAAATCAAAGACCAAACAAACAAGAAATACTAAAAGCATGCAATAAGGGCACAAAAATAAAGTATCAAAAAGTGAAAAAGTAATTATATTTACAATGTCCTAAGCAAGTTCTACCCATCTGAATTCAAATTCAAAAATACTTTATTAATCCCCAAAGGGAAATTAAGTGTTGTTGTAGCTCATCATCCTAGTTTCAGTCAAGAGTTATAATAATAATAATCATTTTATTTAAAAGTGCCTTTCAGGACACCCAAGGACACTTAACAAACCAAAACAGTTCAAACATTATCAGGGACAAATTGAAATATAAAATACATAAAGATTATAAAATGCAAAATAATAAAAATACATTTAGTGAAGTTAAAGCTTCAGTATGTAGCTTTTTTTATGAACATATTTCTTCACTCTGTCACTACCTCCTGACAGACTGATGTTAGCCAGGTAATCTCTGAAAAAAAATTAAAAAAAATATTGTCCCCTTGCTTCTCCAGGTGGTAAATAAGCATTTCTAAAAAGAAAAGGTGACCCGCCATTTTCCAGCCAATAAAAACAGAGTTTGTAACCAGCCAATAAAAACAGAGCTTGAATTTGAATCAGCCAATAAAAACAGAGCTTGAATTTGAAATTCAACAGACCACAAGGGGGCAGAGCCACATATGGCTCTGAGGGGGAGGGATCAGAATGCTTTGCCTGTTGAAAATATTTCTAAGTGCTGCAGTTCTACAGAAACTGCATACTGAACCTTTAATGATAAGCTAGTCTAAAGAGATGTGTTTTCAGGGCTGTCTTGAACAGAGAAAGGGAGGTGGTGTTTCGAAGGTCTGGCGGTAGAGCGTTCCAGAGGTGAGGGGCAGAGCAGGTGAAGGCCCTGCTCCCCATGGTGGAGAGGCGGGCAGAGGGTACATGGAGATGTAGCGAAGAGGAGGATCTGAGAGAGCGTGATGGGATGGAGATTTGTAGGAGGTCAGATAGATAAGGAGGGGCAAGGTTGTGGATAGATTTGAACGTGAGAAGTAGAATTTTGAAGATGATGCGTGATTTAACCGGGAGCCAGTGGAGCTGCTGCAGGACAGGAGTGATGTGGTTATAGTAGGAGGTTTGAGTGATGACACGGGCAGCTGAGTTGTTATAGCTATGGGCAGGAAGTATCTCACAAATCTGAAGAATCTGGCCACAGATACTGATCCGACCACCCGGACCCAGCTTGCTATCAGATCCGGCCAGCTTTTGGTCCTCCTGGGCAGCAGGTCTGCCCAAATAACGGGCAGGATTCCTCCCTGTGCGATGGTCACTCCTCCCAGCAGTCTGCAGAACTCCTCATCGACACAGACAGACCGCTGAAGGTGCTGGGGGATGATCCCAGTCCTCCCATTGTCATGAGCCGAGTTTCCCACCAGCTCCAGGTTCTCAACGGTCAGGTACTCGAGCACTGCTGCCAGGTTGGCGGGAATTTGTCCACGACGCCTCCTTTTCAACTCATTTGAGATTTGGGGCTGTAGTTGAGGTATTTGAGCTTTTGAAATGTTAATCAGCTGCTCCTGGTTGATGAAAAAAAATGCCTTGTTGCCATGGTTACACATCATAACAAATGCCCAAAAGTAGAGGTTTCAGTAAAAATCCTGCCAGATGCAGAACTTCTGATACCAGAGTAAATAATCATCTGAAAAAAGCGATTTACATCCAGAAAAAAAGAGGAATTAAAAGTTTCCAAAAGCAATATCCCAGAATGAATGTAACAGAGCTACGTCAACATGCAGCCACCCTGTGCGTCGCAATTCTAGAATACTGTATCTTACACCAAAAAATTTCTTGGCACATACAGTATTAGGGTATGTTGTACACTATTTATTCCAGAAAGGCCACCATGGGCCACATACTGTATACTGTAAAAATAAATAAATAAATCAACCTGCCTGGTGCAGATTGAAAACAGCAGGTGCTATAGAAGAAGTTAGTACTGTAGGTGGAGAACTGTATTTAAAATGCTTTAGTTCCTTTAAATGTATTATATAAATGTATTTTACTATATGGACTGCAGCGTGCTATTCACTTTTTCCTTGGATGTTTTTATACTGCTCATGTTTATGCTGCTGGAAACAATTTTTTCTGCTTTTTGCTTTTTAATAATGTTTAACCCCCAGCATTAAATATTTTATCTGTTTTTGAAAATAAGAATTCTTGATACAAAGATATATATATTTTTGAACACAGAAAATGCTCCAAAAATCTTTGGTTTATTATTTAAAAAATTATTAGAAAAAGAATAGTCTTACCGTATTTTGGCAGGCTAATTATGTCCAGCACCACCCAATTATGTTAGAAATTGTGACAAAACTGACAGGGGGTAATAATGGCACACTAAAAGAAAATAATGCTCAGTAAGGCTGAAGAAGCTGTCCTTTTAGAGGCCCTAATAATAGTATTAACTGAACTATTTTTATGTATGTCTGAGAAATCTGAAAGAAGAGCAGAAAATGGGATGTTGTCCATCTTCCAACTGAGATCCCCTGAAGCTGGACATTTAGTAAAACACATATAAAACTGTCTGGCATTTTAGACTCATAGTGATTTCTTTTGACAAGCTTCCCAGTATGAAAGAAAAGCAAAACAGAATGGATACTGCTGCTTTCTGTTTATGAGCCAAATGTAGTTATCGTTTATCGCCGCTCATGTTTTTAATGGTTTTTACAGAAAGGATTGATGAATTTACAGGCATTCATAAAATAAATATGTCCCAGGGTTATCTTCTCTGTTCTCTACACCATTGTCTTCTTAAATCACACAAACTAAACGTTTAACTTCTTTTAGGAAGTGGTTGACGAGGAAAAACCCAAAGAGTGGTAATAATAAAGTGCTTTACAGGAAGCTAAGATAAACAGAAAGTTCAATGTAAAGGTTTGTGTCCAGCTGTGGGGTATATAGATTTTTTTCTTAGACCCCTGGCTGTTATTTATGTGGCCCACACATTTATGATTTGCTTGTCTTGAAAGTATTGTGTGTGCGTGTCTTCATAACAGCCTTTTTTTGTCAGTAGTTATGTGACCACGTTGGGTCTTTAGCACATCCTGGACCGCTGATTGGTCCTCGGAGGTTGGTGGTTTGCGTTGTTTTGAAGAACTAGCGATATATGGTCCAATATAAAATAACTGGGTGATTGATTTAATCAGATTTAACTCCAAACTGAGTGTTCATGTCAATGTTATCCATTGTAATTTTTATTGCAGCTCATTCTTGCAGCAACAGACAAGTCATAGACATACTGTTCACGATAGACCTTGAACACTAGAGCCAGTTCTCATTCTTTGTGTTGTCACCAGGTGCAATCACAATGAAAAGTCTGTACCAGTACAATGTCTTTCAAGCAAATGTTTTAGCTATGGTCCAACAAATTTAGTTCAAAAAGTCTTAAAATGGTTTAAATCCAGTCTCACATGCAAAATACAGTGTTACATAATTTTTAACAAAGCCTTGCCGCAGTGTGACGACTATGTGTAGAGACTCTTTTACCATAAATGTAGAAGCAAGTTTGTTGGTTTTCGTTTGTATTTTTTAATTTGTTTTTCAAACTCAAGACTCTCACTATAATGGGATGATTAAATTTATTCCAACAGTTGACGTTGAAGTAATTTTCAGTGTGTTTAGGGGTAAACAGGATTTAATGAAGCTGAGTTACTACTTCCTCCCAGGGGGCGACACTGTAAACTGTTCCAACAGGAAGAAAGGGCATTATGCTGTATCTTACAAACTGCATGGGCTGTTGGTATATTTTTCCAGACAATCTGAGAAATTATGATAACCAAAATGTCTTCAGCTTTTTGATATGTTAAGACTAGAAGAGTTTTGGTTTCAGGCACATTGTATTTAGCACAATGATGCCGTTGACTTCTGCTTTTGTTGAAATAGAGGATTGTAACTCCTCAGCAGGACCTTAATGAACTTTTCTGTTGAAAAATTGAAAACAGACTAACAACAATAAAAAAAAAAATTCAACTGAGTAAGAGTCTACAGATGAATAGCAGCTTCTTGAAAAATCTTTATCACTGTCTGATGAAGATATGCTCGTGTTAGCTAGAGTATACATTGATATATCCTATAATGCATAGGGAATCTAAAAAAAATACAAAAATTGCACATAGATAACGAGATAAGCAGATTAGATAGCAAACATTAATTTAATTATATCTACAGGCAATGTATTTATTATTCATTTTAATGAAATAGAAAACAATTTTGTACCCTTTCTTAATTAAAAACATAAACATAGTCTAAAGAATATTAGTTTCAGTGTGTTTATTCTGACTAGTTATATACACAACCTTGACAAATTAAGTTATAATAAATGAAACACTACTGACTCTTGGATATAAATGTATAATTTATACAAGATAATCTTTGCAAAGACTATTGCACTCTCTCTGCTGCAGTAGATGACTTTACAAAGTATATATAATGTCATAGTTCACTTCAAATGTTCGAACCACCTCCAACTCTCAACAAAGACATGAGTTCAGTTGATCTCTCTGCTAATTACTTTTTTCTTACACTTAAAGATATTAGCTGGATACTTATTACATTATATAATTATTACAGCTTTCATTAAACAAGACTATCTTTCCAGCTCTTTAAAGCTGCACTATGTAACTTTGTAGTGCAGTCTGTAACTTTTCTAACAATATATTTTTAACATATTTCTTCACTCTGTCACTATCTACTGACAGACTGATGTTAGACAAAGTAATCTCTGAAAAAAACTATAGTCCCCTTGCTTCTCTATCAGCATTTATAAAAACACTAAAAACACAGAGTGACCCGCCGTTAACCAGCCAATAAAAACAGAGCTTGAATTTGAATCAGCCAATAAAAACAGAGCTTGAATTTGAATCAGCCAATAAAAACAGAGCTTGAATTTGAATTTCAGCAGAGCAAGGGGGGCAGAGCCATATATGGCTCTGAGGGGGAGGGATCAGAATGCTTTGCCTGTTGAAAATATTTCTAAGTTCTGTGCTCTACAGAAAGTTACACATAGCACCTTTAAACTCTACCCTTGGAAATATAAAGAAGCTGTGCAAGATCTCCTTTAAAATACCGGTACTGATTTAAGAACATGAACCTTCTGCAGTCGGTGTGCAGTGGAGAAAAGACAATTCATGAACATTATGCATTTTTTTACCTTTTCTTTTCTGGGGAAATAATCTTGGTTTGGTAAATGAAAGCATCAAGGTTTAAGAAATTATTGCAGTAGTTTGCTTTTTTTCAATCCCCAGGCCTTTAAATTAGAAACCATGCAATGCAGTAGGCATTTGTGTCAAAGAGAAGTTTAAATATTCTGCTGAGCCTCAAGTTATGGCTACCGGTATACTCTTGTCTAGAATTTTAAATATGAATGTGGTCTAATACAATATTCTTTTTTTTTTTTTAGAAGCTTGTAGACAAAAACAAAAAAAATCATGTACTGTGTTCATTTCAGATGGTGGTTTGTTGAGGTGGTGTATTTTTTGACAACACTGATCATTGTGTCACCCCCATGATGGTACAACCAAATGTTAACTAAGAACTATTCCTCTTGATTTATGACTGAATGAGACATACTTCACTTGTTGGAATAATTACATTCATTCTATAAAATTATCATAACTTTAATTATGGTATTCATTTAAAAATGTAGATCATCTGTTTGGCATGGAATGAAAATCAGCTGTAGTAAGACAGAGTGTGTGAACAAGAGGGAGGCCGGTGGAACAGTGAGGCTACAAGGATCAGAGGTCACAAAGGTGCAGGACTTCAAGTACTTGGGGTCTACTATCCAGAAAAATGGGGAATGTGGTAAAGAAACAAAGAAGAGAGTCCAGACATGATGGAGTGGATGGAGAAAAGTTTCAGGAGTGATTTGTGACAAAAGGGTGTCAGCAAAGGTCAAAGGAGAGTTTTTAAAACTGTGGTGAGACCAGCTATGTTGTATGGTCTGGAGACAGTGGCATTGACAAAAAGGAGAAAGAACTGGAAGTGGCAGAAATGAAGATGTTGAGGTTCTCCTTAGGAGTGACAAGGATGGATAAGATTAGGAATGAGATCATCAGAGGTACAGCACATGTTGAACAACTTGGAGATAAAGTTTGGTATGCCTGGCTGATGGTGAAGATGGTTTGGACATGTCCAGAGGAGGGACAGTGGGTGTATTGGTAGACGGATGTTAGAAATGCAGCTGCCAGGAAAAAGACAAAGAGGAGATACATGGATTCAGTTAGAGAGGACATGAAGGTAGTTGGAGTGAGGACAGAGGATGCAGAGGACGGAGTGAGATGGAGGAGGATGACTCGCTGTGGTGACCCTTGAAGAGGGAACAGCAGAGAAGAAAAAAGAAAAAGGAACAGCTGTTTGAAATATAAAGACTACTGTAGTAGTTAGAAAAAAAAGTTGTAAATTAACAAAATTTAAGAGGACAATAACATTTCCAAACATAATTGTTGGATAGAAGTGAGATCAGTCAGCATGGTCAAACAGGAATGAATGAGAAAACTAAACGTTTTCTTTCCATTCTTGGAGAATTTCTTTGTCAGATTCCCTCACTGCCAGCTCTGATGCTTGGGTTCACATGGCAGAAGATGCCCACTGAGCTTTCTAATACACCCCATTGCAGGATTCTTCAAAACCGTCAACAAACTAAAAAGATGAAAACGTTAAGAGATCTGAAAGATTAAATACAACACAAAAAAGTATGCATATGTGCAAACATTCTCCCTGTGGTGCGTAAGCACTGATAAACACTGGATGTTTTAATAGGGAGGCGCAGTGCAGGTCTTAACTGAAAACAGGCGATTAGGTTGTGGTGTTTGTCTTTAAGGAGGAGCAACTTAAACCCAGTGTCTTAAAAATGTTAAAATAATAACAGCTTGTCTTGTCATACTAGATGACACTGAGGCAGCTTAAGAGATACTCACAGTTCCACTTCATAGTTTTGCATCTGGTGCTGCAGCAACTTATGGTTCTGTTATTTTTAGACCTGATAGGTACAAAGTTACACAACACAATTACCTATTTATTTTGTAGAAATATTTAATTCACTGGTTGTCCTCATTAGGTGTATCAGAATTGTCCTGTATCACATATATCTGTCCACAGTTCACAGTTTGGTCACGCTGCCCTCCAAGTAATTCGGCCTTCCAGTTATGACGAGTCGGATGGCGTCGTCTTACTGATAAGCTTTGTTCAAATGAGCAGACAGATTCTGTCTCATCCCTGAAATGCTCTGTTTAAAAAAAAAAAAATTGTAATTAACTGGTTAAAAAAAAATCAACACGCTGGGTTTACCAGTTTCACTTGTGTTTTTGCCATCAAAGTGCACATGTTCAAACTTGTAAACCGTTTCCATTGTGCTGATACAACATGGCTACTGTTTGGTGTTTTTCTGTTACAAAGTGCTTGGTGTGGTACAGCTTAGCTCTTTGCTGCATCGTTTTTCCCTGCAGAAAGTTACCTCGACGTCGGGAGGATCAGCAGCGTGGTACATTTTACTGTACTTCTCTGTGTGTGTGTGTTAATTTAATGCCATTCATGTAACACAAACTGCTATCCAGTTATTGATTGTTGTTCCAAATAGGTTTGCAGAAGGCTTTTAGCACAGAAGAACTTTATTTTTGAATGGCTTTAATAATGAAATTCTACAGAGCTCAGCTCAGGTGAGCAAAGTAAAATTCACAGAAAATTGATCGTTAAATCCACATTCACGCTTCAAAAATCATACTTGTGTCTCCATTTGTCTTGAATTTCAGATCTAACATCTATGATTATCTTTATGTTGCTGGAGTTTCAAACAACTTGTGAAAACAAAGGATGGTGTCTGTGCGCTGCAGAGACACTCTTCACCCCCACAGTTGATAATTCTCTACCTAATCAGCAGTCTGCATTCTTTCCTTCTCACCGTATGGTTTCAGCTGGGCTTGCTGTGAACATCAATTATAGTTGGACAAAAAAGAAAGAAAAGAAAGAAAAAAAAACAGCTTTAGTTACAAGATAAAACATATGATCGAAAACTAAACCAACTGAGCAGTATATTACCGTACATGATTATTGAACACAAAACATTTATTTTGCATTATTTTGTTCAAACAAAGGAAAAGAGGTAAACAAAGCACTAAACTTTATCCCTTTTTTTAAACAATAAAGCATTGAAAGTGTATTTTTTACACAATACCATTTATGATTTATGTTCTTATGTACGTCTTGTTTTTTAGTACAAAAAATGTATTCTTGTCTGGTGACTTGATTTTTGAATTGCTGCTGCGACAACACACTGAGCCATTGAACTTGTTTGTATTAAATCAGATTTACTGTCAACATTATTAATAACTGTGGAAGGCAGAGAGCAGAGCAGAAAATGAAAGCGAGGAGGTGAAGGTGCTGACAGAGGGCTGTATAATAAGCTCTTGTACCTTGCTCACTCTACATCTCTTTTACCAATAATCAAACTGCCTGCCAGCTCAGAGACCAGTCTGTATTTCCATAATATATGTATGGATTACGAGACGACACAATTTGAAGGCATATACCATATTTTCTGCTGTACCCGTCGCACCACCCTATAATTCGTATCAGTCCATATATGTCTAAAAAAGTGTAAAAAATCCATAAATATGTTGCTTTGCCATATACATTGCATCTATTATGCGTCACCACTGATGTGTCACGTTTGTTACGCGTCACCGCTGACATCCTGGAAATGTGGGCCGGTGTTGTGCCAAAAATCGATGGGCTGCCAAATGGCGGCCGCGGGAGCATGCACATGAGGACTTTAACAAGAATTTAACAAGATTAACACTTAAAAACAATTATTTGTTTGCTCGAAATTATAGTAAAGGTGTGTCTCAGTCTAAGTTTTCTTTAATAAATGCACTTTGACGTTCAAATTACAGGGAACCCTCGACTTACGTCACCCCCGACCTACGGCAACCCGGACTTACGAACGCACTGTAAAAAA